>JAODAL010014068.1:0-88787 GCA_025379985.1 Phyllomedusa bahiana
ATTTGCCGACTAGACTTCCCTGTCCTGAGCCACACATGAGCCCCAAACCTGCATGACCGCAGATTAAAAAGTGCCGGAAAAAGGAGTCTTTCAACCCCCTTTTTAGTTTCACGGACATTGACTATACCTGCCCGGGGCCACAGCATGAGTCCCAAACCTGCATGCCCCCCAGATTAAAAAGGGCCGAAAAAGAAGCCCTTTAAAAACCACCATTAAGTTTCACTGGACATAGACATCCCTTCCTGAGCCACAGCATGACCCCCAAACCTCATTACCCAGTTTAAAAAAGTCCCGGGAAAAAAGGGAGTCTTTAACCCACCATTTTAGTTTCACGGGACATATACTGTCCCTGTCCGGTGCGCTTCCCCTCCGTATGAGTGCGCCCAATTTGGCTTCACTTGGAAATACTGGGGGTTAATGCCCCTGTTCCACCCAGGTGCCCTTTTTTTTGGGGCTTCTTTTTTCATTTTACTCAACTGTGGGGGAAAAATTGTATCTGTACTTTGTTCTCTGTCTGTGCTAAAACCCCCAGTCCTTGAATAACCTACACTGGTAAAGTTTTCCTTTTCCCCCCTTGTACAATTCAGGGGAAATTTTTTTTAACCCCCGCTTTTTGTACATGCAATTTTTTTTATAGTTTAATTCTAGAAAACACATTTTTAAAAAATGGGATGGAACCCCCCCATTTTTTTTTGTTTTCTTTTTTAATTGTATTAAAGGGGTTTTGTCTCAATACAGGAATTGATAGCTATGTTAAAGATTTGCAAAAACAGTCATTTTGCATATGTTCCTTAAATGCCAACCACCCTGTTTCTGACAGCACTACACCCTTGAGCCATTTGGGGCAATTGTGAAGAACAAATTCTGTTAGAAACAACATTTTTTTTGAATAGGACCTTAGTATTGCTGCTTTCAAAGCAGCATTCCCAAAAATTTTTAAATATGACTTCTCAGCCACTGTTAAAATTGGGGGAGAAATGCCACTTAGAACACATTTCTGTTCCACAGGACCAGATTATTGCTGTACTCACAGCAACATGACCCCCAAAAAAATTTTAAATTGACTTTTCAGCCACTATTAAAATTGTGAGGGGGAAATGCCCTTAAAAGCCACATTTTTGTTCCAAAGGACCATGATTATTGCTGTATCTCACAGCAACATGACCCAAAAACTTATAAATATGACTTCTCAGCCACTATTAAAATTGTGATGGAGAAGTGACACTTAGAAGCCACATTTCTGTTCCAAAGGACCATAATTATAGCTGTATCTCACAGCAACATGACCTCAAAACCATTGACAATGCGAAAACTTCTAAAGATAAAGTGAGTAAATGGAATACGGTGTTGTCATGAAACCTTGCTGTCTTTTACAGTCTCCTCACAGCAAAACCAGCAAAATGAACTGTTGGGAAAAGAGAATAAAAATTGCAGTAAGAAATAATCATTTTAAAAAAAAGTTTTCAAGAGGACCATTTCTGTTTGAAGAGGAATGTGAAGTAGACCGGCAACTAATCGGTGACCTCGGCAATTGGGGCCTCAACATCATCAGAGATCCATGCCTGATTCATCTTGATGAAAGTCAAACGATCCACATTATCTGTGGAAAGCCGGATGCGTTTGTCTGTAATGACTCCTCCAGCTGTGCTGAAGGTCCGCTCAGATATGACGCTGGCTGCTGGGCAGGACAACACCTCTATGGCGTGGCGAGCGAGTTCGGGCCATTCGTCCATTTTGGATACCCAGAAGTCTATTGGGTCCGGAACACATCCAAAAACATCGGTGTTGAGACGCAGATAGTCGTGCACCATGATCTTAAGCTGGTCTCTGTGTGTTGTATGTGTGCCCTGCATTGCATGCGTTGGTGAGGTGGTAAATAAAGATTGCCAGAAGTCATCCATTATGCTTCTGCCACCTTGCCTGCTGCTGCCGCCGCTACGGCTACTTGGCACTCTACTGCTGTCACGTCGCTGATGTTGTTTCACCGTGACATTTGAGGAACGTGAAGCAGACGCAACAGATGTCTCCAGTTGATCAATCAACAAGGTCTCCTTTCCTGCATTTTACTCTCTATTTGTGTGGGTGGAAGGAAAGTGCTGAGTTTTGTTTTGTACCGGGGATCCAGGAGGGTGGCCACCCAGTAACTGTTGTTCATTTTGATGGCCTTAATGCGAGGATCATGTTGGAGGAAATGGAGCATCCAAGCACTCATGTGAGAGATGGAGCCTTGAGTTCCCAAGCCTCTGGGTCGAGGGGCACTAGCAAACTCATCTTCCTCATCTGCCTCAAATTCACGCCAACCTCTTTCCAAGGCAGGGACGTCGGTGTCTAGGAATACCTCCTCCTCCTCCTCCGCTTCCTCCAGCACAGCTTCAACACAGCCCTGACTTGCCTGAGATGATGCACCCTGAGAGCTGATGCGCCACCTTGCACTAGCCCTGGACCCCGAACCACTGCCTAATGAAGACCGATAAAATTGAGAAACTGTCGGGCCTTGTGGATTCGACGGAGAGAAAGGCTCCGTGTCCGCATCTGTGTCCGTCTCCTCCTCCATCGCTGGCGGGACCTGTTGTTTCAGAGTGTCCAACGATCGTTCCAGAACTAAGATCACCACAATGCTCATGCTGACAAGGGCATCGTCCGCACTGACCATTTTGGTGGCTTCTTCAAAACTGGCAAGGATGGTGCAGAGCTCTTTCACCTGCCTCCACTCTCGGTGGCTCAACACCCCGAGGTCCGCACCGCTGCTTGTCAGGCCATGTGTCACTTCGTACTGCGTAATGGCATTGCGCTGCTGCCATAATCGCTGGAGCATGTGGAGGGTGGAATTCCAGTGTGTTGCCACGTCAACAATGAGATGGTTGACGGGGAGGCCGAGCTGATGCTGCAATGCAGCCAGGCGGGACGAAGCAGGGTGCGAACGGCGGAAGTGCGAACTTAGACTTCGAGCCTTCCTCAGCAGGCAGTCCAGACCCGAGTAGCTCTTTAGAAATTTCTGGACGACAAGGTTCATGACATGTGCCAGGCAAGGGATGTGCTCCAGCCTACCGATCTTAAGGGTGGCCAGCAGATTTCGCCCGTTATCGCACACCACCTTGCCTGGCACAAGGTTCTTGTCACCCAGCCAGCGCTCGGTCTCGTTGCGGAGAGCCGTCCACAGCTTCTGACCTGTGTGTGGACGGTCTCCAAGACAGATTAATTTCAACACGGCCTGGTTTCTATGGGCACGAGATGCCACCAGAGGACCTTGGGGGAAAGAACCCTGCACCATCCCTGCGGTTTTGAAGAGCGTGCGCCGAGCCTGAGAGCCACCGTCACCACCCAGAGACATCCATCCAGCTCACCCAGTGAGCTGTCACAGAGATATAGCGGCCTTGGCCGTGCTTACTAGTCCATGTGTCGGTGGTCAGATGGACTTTTCCGGCCACAGATGCAGACAACGCACTTGAAATTTTAGATGACACGTGGCTGGCCAGGGCAGGGGCGGCTTTTCTGGCAAAGAAATGCCTGCTCGGCATCTGGTATTGGGGCAGGCAAGGGCCATGACGTGTCGGAACTCCTCTGTATCCACCAGATGGTAAGGCAACATTTCCAAGGCCAAAAGCCTGGCAATGCCGACATTCAGGCTTTTGGCTTTGGGGATGGTTTGGGTTAAAGTGTTTCTTCTGCTCCCAAACCTTGAAGACAGAAGGCTGGCTGCTAGACTGGCCACTGTACGGCATGCAGGTCGTCAAACTGGCGGTGCTCTGGTGGTGCCGGTGGTACTCAGGCGACAGTGGAGGCTGAAGCGGAGGCTGATCCCTGATCATGTCTTTGAGAGACATGGGCAGCTGAGGAACGCTTGGTGGTGGCGGAGGAGGAGGAGGAGGCGGAGACAGAGGGTGTGACAGTGGTTGGAGGCCCGGCGTCGGTCTGGCCATTTTCTGGCCAAGTGTTGCCTCCATTTAAACTCATGCATTCGCTGCATGTGACTAGACATGTTGGTGGTGGTTAACCACCTAAGGTTCTTGCCTCTACTTATGCGTTTATGGCAAAGGCGGCATATGACATCGTTGGGTGAAACAGAGGCTTGCTAAAAGAAGGCCCAGGCTTGAGAGGTCCTGGACCTTTGTGACGGCGATAAGCGAGGAGCGGGGTTTGTGCTGACCGTGGCTGGCGGAATCATATCAGCGGACTTCTGCGACCGCCCTCTTCCTTTTTGAGACGGAACCCGTACTGACACTACCCCATCGTCTTCCTCCTCGTCCAGTGATGAAGCGCTCGCAAGCAAATTCTGCTGAAAAGACCACGCTGGATCCGCAATGTCGTCATCATCATCATCAACACAGGTGACTTCGTCGTCCTGACATTCTGCATCCAGGAGCTGCGGGCTACAAGCAAGAGGCACTGCAAGGCGTTGCCGACCGCCCGGGTTTTTTTGCCGATTGCCCGGTTTCCTTTCCTTCTCTAGGGGCTCAAAACTGGGCTCAGAGAGAAAAAATCACCCCTTTTTGGGCCTTTTGACCCTTTAACATCCCTTCTGACCCAACCGCATTTTGTCATCAAGAGATCTTCAGAAAATGGTTTATCCACAGTGGGGGGTCACGATTGACTTTTGGGCTGCTTCATGTTGGACATGCTATGATGCGATGAGACTTTTTGTGCCCATGAGGGGAGGAGAGGAGGAAAGACTGCTGTGCGGGTTGCTTAAACCACTGAAGGACAGATTGGGCGATTCTGTTTTTTAGAGATTCCAGGGCCCTACCCAGCGATGACGGGCCCTGACGGTCCTTAAATGACGACCCGCTGGCATGCGGTTGCGCCAATTTGGAAGGGCACCTTCTCTCGTACCTCACCCCCATGTCCTCCCCCCCTCTTTGCTCGCTTACCCCAATTTCGCTCCTGTTCAGAAATATAAAAATTTGAGAATTTTGGAATGTTTTGGAAAGTCTCTTTTTAAAAAAGAGGCAAATCACAGCTTTCTCAAATCCCTCAAATCAAACAAAATTGCGGGTTTCAAATTTAACTGCAAGAGATCTATCAAAAAAGTTTGACTGCCCAAAGTGAAAAAAAACACCCTAAATGTTTGGGATTTAAAAGGTATTTTTGGCCCCCTTTCAATTCCCCTGTGGTGACTACAAATTTTTGTATTCACTTTTAACTGCAAAGTAGCTCTATCAACAAGCAAGCCTGGAAAAGTGAAAAAACACGTATCTGAAATGTTTTTGGAAAATAAGGTATTTTTGGCACCTTTAAATTTCCCCTGTGGGACACAAAAATTGCTGATTCAATTAAGTGAAAGGGTGCCTCATGAACAAAGCTGTATGGCCAAAGTGAAAAAACACGTATCTGAAATGTATTGGGATAATAAAAGGTTTTTTGGGCCCCTACAATTCACCTGTGGTGACAAAAAAAATTTGCTGTATTAAATTTTTAACTGAAAAGTAGACTATCAAAAAGCGGGCCTCCCCCAAAGTGAAAAAACACGTATTGAAATGTATTGGGAAATAAAAGGTATTTTTGGCACCTTCAATTCACCTGTGGTGACTACAAAATTCTGTATTCACATTTAAGTGAAAGGGTGTCAATGAACAAAGTTTGGTGCCCTTCATGGCGGCCGCGGGCGCCGCTCCCCCTGCGGCCGTTCCCCTGCCTGCTGGGCTTGGGCACGGGCACGGGTCACCGGGGCCCCCGGCCCCCGCCGGCTCACTTACCGGGCCCCCCCCAGTCCCAGCTGCTTGCCCACCCCGGGCCCGTCGGGGCCAGGCCCCCCCCTGCGGCGCGGGTTTGGTCTAGTTTTTAAAGGGCCCATGTCCCGAAATTTGGCTTATTCCGGGACTGGTCCTTTATAAGGTATACCCCCCAGCACTCTTTTGCCAGATTGTTGTGTGCTTAGGTGATTTTTGGGTCTTAGAGTTTTTATTGTTTCCCCTGACCATTTCGTCCGCACGTTTTCTGATTTGCCTGCTTGCCGCCTCCCCTGACCTTCTGCCCTCTCGACCACGAAACCCTGCCGCCTGCCCTGACCTTCTCCTTCCCCGACTACACCTCTGGTTTACGATTCTGTCCCACGCATACCCCGGCGCCTCCGCAAGCAAGTCACGCAGGGGAAAACCCGGGCCTCACCCGCGCAAGCCCACCCCGCTTTGCGGGGGGCTCTGGTAAAACCCGGGGGCTACTTAGATTCCGTTCCGGCGTGGCTTAAGTATCATCCTTGCGGGGGTCCAGCGAACCCACCGAACCCTTACAGTACAATCTGGCCCAGGGGATTCCGCCAGGGAAACCTTGCCTGAATTTTTGGGACGTTACGACGGCCGTCGCCCAGCAGAGCAGGTCGACCAGTCGGGGCCCATATGCAAACCTTGGGCTCGTCTACCTCCGCCGCGGGGGGCTGCCCCTCGCCAGCCCAGTCCTCCTGCTGCCATGGGCTACCTGCCCCTGCCCGGGCCCTTTCTCTGCATTGCCGCCCCCCTCCGCTAGATGGAGACCCCAAAAGTGCAAGGTTTCATAGCCAATGCTCCATACACATCGAGATGCTGGGACATCAGTTTCCTACAGAACGGGCAAAAGGGGCCTTCATTTTTACCTCCTAACTGGCGACGCTCGGCCTGGGCCACCCCGCTGTGGGACCGAGGAGATCGCTAACGGCTAACCTGCAAGTCTTTTTCCCAGGGGTTCCGAACTGTTTTTGGGAACCTGGTCGCCCCTCCTTGCTGCCGCACTTTGCTCCGTCCCCGTCGGGGCGATTCCAGGGTGGGAATACCTGTCAGTTCCGCCTTTAGCCCCCGGAGTTAGCGGAACAATGGGCCGGGTAGCAACTTTCTGGCAAGGTCTCCGGGACGCAAAAAAGAGAGCTCGCGGGCGGACCTCCTTCCTCACTGGACAATTGATTCGGTTGGCCCCCCGGGATCGATATCCGATTTCCGAAAGACAAAAAGGATCCCCCCAACGGAGCCTACCCGACCAAACGTCGGCTACCCCTGGGTTAGCTCCTGTCTTCAAGGGCCCCGCTTCCTCCGCCAAGGTTCAGAGGACGAACCCTGCAAGGGAAAGGGCACTCTGACCCAGGAGGAACGCTCACAGTGACGTCAAATTGTGTTTCACTGCAAGCGTTCCGGCCCACTTCATTGGAGGTTCCGGTGCGTCCGGGGAAACTCCCGACCTAGGGCTCGCAGGGGGCCCCCTGGGTGTCTTTCAGTCTCTCCCCGTCGACCCAGTTCTGTGGGGGTACTTCCCCGGACAGTACCTTCCAGGCCACCCCCTTTCCCGGGACTCGGGGTCCGCGTAACTTTATAGCCACGCATGTGTCCCAGTCCAGTTTCCCAGTGCCCCCCCGCGAAACCCCCATTTCGTGTCCCTGTCAGTGGCGAATCCCTCAAGGATGCCTTCGGTTTCTGCACTGCGCCCCTCACCTTGCAGATTGGCGCGCTTCATCGGAGACAGTGAAACTACTCGTACTCCCTGTTTTTCTTCTGAGACCTTCTGGGTCTTTCCCGGGCTACAAACATGCGCCGACCCAAAACGGAAAACAGGCGAGTTTCTTTTTGGGGGGCCCGGCATGCCACTCCGATGCCTTCGGGCCTCCCCCAGTCCGCGGTCTGCCTTCCCGAGTTACAAGCCTCTGCCGGGGTCTGCCTGCCCCTTAAACCAGGACTTTCCGATGTGTTTTCGAAGACAGGCGAAACTCCCCCTCCGCACCGGCCCCTTCGTTTGCCCTATGCCCAAACCCCGGATACCTCCCCCGAGGAAAAGGTTTACCCGTTTCCGTCCCGGAGATAAGGCGATTCCAAAACATTCAAGGAACCCGCAAAGGCTTTACCCAAAGTCGCCCTCGCCTGCAGGACCCGGGTTTCTTCTTTGTAGAAAAGAAAGAGGGAAACCCTCCCCCCTGTATCGATTATCGGGCCTGAATAAAATAACCGTAAAAGAATCATACCCCCTGCTTTGATTCGAGCTATTTGAAACCGCCTTCGGGGCGCAAACTTTTTTTTCTAAACTGGACCCCGGGGTTGTTAAACCTGTTTCGGACCCGGAAAGGTGATGATGGAAAACACCCTTTAACACCCGCGATGGCCACTTAAATATCTCGTCATCCCATTTGGACTCTGCAACCCCCGGCTGTCTTCCAAAACTTTTTTTAATAGATCCCCCGGGACTTCTATACGTCTGCGTTTTGTTTATCAGACATTTTTCTTTATCTTTTCCCTGCCCTAGAGACCACCGTCACATCCGCCATGCCAGACTCTCCGGGCCCAAAAATTTTATGCCAATTTGGAGAATGCCTTTTTTCGAGCGCACCCCCTGCCCCTTTTGGGGTTTTTGGGTGGACAAGGTTACAAAGGACCCCACCAAGCCCGGGGCTGTCCACAGGGCCCCCTCCGGTGGCCTTGGGCCATCCGCGCTTTCTAGGCTTTGAAAATTTTTACAGACAATTTACCCCACATTTTCTCCTCTGGGGTGGTCCAATGGTGGCCCTCACCAAGAGGGTGGGACCCCAAATCAGGGCCTTCCGACCCCCAAAGAGCATTCAAATGTCTGAAAGCTGGTTTGCCTCCCCTCCTGCTCTCTCCGTCCGGACCCCCGCACCCGTTTGTCTTAAGGGGCGACCCTCCTCTGTTGGTGCCGGCCCGTCCTTCGGGAGAAGTCCTCCTGGGAAGTTGCGGACGTTGTATTCTTCCCAAGACCCTTACTCCTACCGAAAGAATTACACTATCGGTGATCGGGAGCCTCTTGCATAAAGTTGGCCCAAGGAATGGGGCCACTTTGGGGGGGGCTCGCCATCCCATAGAGATCTACAAAAGGATCATGAATCTTCACTATTTTTAATTGCTCAGCGTTTTTAAAACCACTCAAGCCCGAGGTCGCTTTTTTTCGCCCTTTTAATTCCTTTACACTTACGACCACTGAAAAAAAAGCGGGCGGCCCTCTCTGACCTCCAACGGGGGGGGTTGGGAACCCTCCCGCAGCAATCATCCCCCGGACGGCTTCTTTCGGCACTCCCGGGAGACCTTTAACAAATTTCCTCCCGGGGAAAACCTTGTCGTCCCGCTTTGGGGGGGGCCTCGTATCCTTAATGGGGGCTTTCTTCTTGAACAGCAGGTCATCCCGGGGTCCGCAAATCCGTACAAATTGTCTGAGATACTATTGGTGGCCCACCCTCGCGAGGACGTTAGGATTTTTTTCCAGCCTGTACCTTTCCCGTCTTGGAACAAAGTTTTTTTCGCCTCAGACCCCGGGTTGTTCCCTTCCCCCTGCCAGAGAAACCTTGGCCCATATTTTCTATGGGTTTTTTTCCCGACCTACCGGCCTCCTCCGGGAAAAACGGTCATTTTTGGGTGGTGGGGGACAGATTTTCTAAAAAGGGTCATTTTGGCCCCTGCCCGGGGTTTCCCCCCGGGACCCCAGTTAGCCCCGTATTCTTCCACCACATCTTTCGGTTACCGGGCCCCTTGCACATCATCTCTTAGGGGAGTCCATTTGTATCTAAATTCTGGCGGGCTTGTGTACTCGTTACGGGTCACTGGGCTTTTCATCGGCGTACCCCCCCCAACCAACGGGCAGGTAAAGGGCAACCCAAGTCTTAGGCACTTTTCTGCAATTTTTTCTCTGCCCGTCAGGAAAGGGGCTGACCTTTCCCCCCCGGGCGGAATTTTCATATAATTCCCTGACTCTGAGTCCGCTAGAGCCCCCCTTTGTTATTGTATTTGGGTTACATCCCCCGCCCCCCTTCCCCCTGCCTTTGTGTCACGTTCCCGCGTGGGTGCCCAAGTACGAGACATCAATCACTTTGGAAGGTCATCGTCAGGCCCCTTTTTTCAGGCTTCCACTGTTAAAAATTTAAGCCGATAGGTACCGGAGACCTCCCCCGTATATAAGCCCGGTGATAGGGGTGGCTACGGCCGATACATCCTTTTTTAAGGGACCCACTACAAATTGGGGGTAAATATTTGGGCCCTTTTGTTGTACTTCGTCAGCTTAACCCTTTTTCCCCCAAAATCCCTGCCCCCCCTTTGGGCCCCAACGCCTTTCCCGTTCCCCCTCCTCAAATGTGGTGCTGAAATTTTCTTCTCCCCGGGATTGTCTCCCTTTCCTGTGGCCAACTCGGTAACTCTTTGAGGTTTGGAGGTGCTGGCGCAGAAACGTGGGGGGAAGCGGTTCTTAAATCATCGACGGGAAGGGGTTCGGGGCCAGAGGACTTCGTGGGAGCCGGAAGGCAACTTGTCACCCGATCTCCTTGTAGGATCAAAAAAAAAAGGGGAGACCCAAGGGGGGGGGGAGGGACTGCATGGCGGCCGTTTCCCCCGCCGTGGGGCTTCGGCGGGGGATCGGGTCCCCCCGGCCACTCTCGTCCCCCCCGGGCTCATTACCTGGCCCCCCCCCAGTGCAAAACCCCCCCTGTCCTTCCCCCGGCCGTCGTGCGCATGCCCCCCCCCCCCTAGCGGCGGCCCCCGGGGCAACGGGTGTCTAGATTTAAAGGGCCTGTCCCCGGAAATTGCTTATTTCCGGGGACTGGCCTATTAAGGATACGCCCCAGACCATTGCCCCAAATTTTTTGGGGGTGCTTAGATGGTTTTCTGTCTTAGAGTCCCTATTGCTTACCCGTGTCCAGTCCGTCCCCTACGTTTTTTGACCATGCCGCTTGCCGCCTGCCCCGACCTTCTGCCCGTCTCTACCACGAAACCCCTGCCCCGGGCCCCCCGACCTTTTTGCCTTCCCCGACTACACTCTGGATTTTCGATTCTGTACCACGCAGTACCCCCCGGGCCCCCTCCGCAAGCAAGTCACGTCAGGGGTAACACCCGGTAGCCTCCGCCGCGCAAGTCCCTCCCCTTTGCGGCGGGCCTGGGGGAAAACCGGGGGGTACTTAGATTCCCCTTCCCTGGCATGGTTAAAATATCATCGCTTGCGGTTGGCCCCGATCCACCGAAAAACCCCTTTCAGCGCCCAAAATGAAAAAACACTACTGTAAATTTTTCGGATAATAAAAGGTATTTTTTTTGGCACCCTTTAATTTACCTGTGGGGACTAAAAAAATTTCTGTATTCACATTTAAGTGCAAGGTGCCTCAATAACAAAGCTTTTGGCGCCAAAGGAAAAAAAACGTATCTGTAATGTATTCTGATAAAAAAGGTATTTTTTGGGCCCCATCAATTCACCGTGGACTACAAAATTGCTTATTCACATTTAAATGCAAGGTGCCCCAAAGAACAAACTGTAGTGCCCAAAGTGAAAAAACACGTTTTGTAATTATTCGGATAATAAAAGGGGATTTTTTGGCACCTTCAATTCCCCCTGTGGAAATACAAAATTGCTGTATTTAAAATTTAACTGAAAAAAATCAACAAAACTGGCCTGCGTAAAGTGAAACAACACGTACTGAAATGTATTCGGGTAAAAAGGTTTTTTTTCCCCCCTTTCAATTTCCTTGGGGGGACTACAAAATTGCGTATCCCATTTTAAATGCAAGGTGCTCAATGAACAAAGCTGTAGTGCCCAAAGTGAAAAAACGCGTATCTGAAATGTATTCGGGTAAAAAAAGGGATTTTTGGGACCTTTTAATTTACCCCTTTGTTGCTGGAAAAAAAACCCCAAAAATGCTGGGGAAAAAATTCGGCTTAAAAATTTTTTTAACCTTTTCATAAAAGTGGCTAATTTCCAAAACCAAAAAAACTTTAATGGGCAAAATTTAAAAAAACACCCATTGAAATGATACTGATAATAAAAGTGGAGTTTTGCACCTAACAAGAGACCTCATTACGAAAGATTTGGGATCCTAATAAAGTTGCTGCCCAATATCCTGAAAATTTCAATAGAAAACTCTCATAATAAAGCATTGCATGCAATGTCCCACACTAAGTCTTGAGAACTATATCCGTATTCTTTATAGAGTTGTCTGTGTTCGCCCGGGCCCCCCCCCCCCCCGCTCTCCCCCGTGACTTTACAACGGAATGCTCCTTTAAAAATTCTTACCTAACTACATAAAATATTTCCAATCTCGATCAACTAAATTGTAAGGATCACAGCAAAAGAAGCTTTCTCTGTAAGAAATAGAATAATTTCGCAGCGTTTGGACACACAGAGCGCACCGTCCTATGCTATAAACCTAGAGACCCCGACTGAACAGAAGGGGGTTTTATGTAAAAAAAGGTCATTGATTTTTCCCCCCAATCGCAAAACCCTACCATCCCGTCATGACGTCGCACACCTCTCACCCCGCTCATTCTGTAAGTGATTTTTCTGCCCCCAAAATGACGGAAGCGCCCAAAAAAGGGCAAAATTAATAGATGATGCACAATTTTAACCTAAAAATTTTCGCATGATCTAAAAATTTTTGATCAACATAAAAACTGTGGATTTCAAAATTTGGGGGATAATAATCGTCAAAACTAAATTTTCAGTATAATTTTAGATAGGTGTTTTTTTTCATATTGCCCCCGTCCAGCTTTGTTTATAGAGGACCTTGCAGTTTAAATTTTTAATTCCCGCAATTTTGTAGTCACCCCCAGGTGTATTGATAGGGCCCAAAAAAACCTTTTTTTATTGTATACATTTCAGATACGTGTTTTTTTTTTACTTGGCGCAGGCCAGTTTGTTGATAGAGGTACCTTTCATTAAATTTGAATCCACAATTTGTAGCCCCCTACAGGTGAATTGAAGGTGCCAAAAATACCTTTTATTTTCCTTACCCTTTCAGACAGTGTTTTTTCACTTTTTTCCCCTCCAACTTTTTTGAAGAGGTACCTTCAGTTAAAATTTTAAAACCCAATTATGTAGTCACCCCAGGTGTATTGATAGGTGCCAAAAAACCTTTTATTACCGTTAATTTTAGATATGTTTTTTTTCATTTTGGGGGACCAGCTTTTTGATAGAGCAACCTTGCAGTTAAATTTGAATTCAGCAATTTTTTAGTCACCACAGGTGTATTGATAGGTGCCAAAAATACCTTTTATTATCTGTATACATTTCAGATACGTGTTTTTTTCACTTTGGCGCAGGCCAGCTTTGTTGATAGAGCCACCTTGCAGTTAAATTTGAATCCAGCAATTTTGCAGTCACCACAGGTGTATTGATAGGTGCCAAAAATACCTTTTATTATCCGTATACATTTCAGAGGCACCTTGCACTTAAATTTCAATACAACAATTTTGTTTTGATTTGAGGGATTTGAGAATAGCTGTGATTTGCCGTCTTTTAATAAGAGATGTTCCAAAACTCTTCCATACCCTCTCAAATTTTATCTTTCTGAACATGGAGCGAAATGCAGGTGGTAAGCGAGCAAAGAGGGGGGTAGGACATGGAGGTAGAGGTACGAGAGAAGGTGCTCCTTCCAGTGCTGGCGACAACATGCCTGCCAGCGGATCGTTAGTTGCAGGACCGTCAGGCCTGTCATCGCTGGGTCAGGGCCCTGTGAATCTCAGTAACGAACAGCATCGCCAATCTGTTCTTCAGTGGTTAATGCAACCTGCATCCAGCAGTTTTCCTTCTCGTCCTCCCAGTCACGGCCACAAATGTCTTCATCAGCATCATCAGCATCCATCCAACATGAAGCGAAGGCAGCCCAAATGTCAACTCGTGTACCCACCACTGTGGATAATCCATTTTCTGAAGACCTCTTTGATGACAAAATGCGGTTGGGGTCAGAAGGCATGTTAAAAGATCAAGAGGCCAAAGAGGATGATTTTCTCTGCTCTAAACGCCCAGTTACTGATGCCACAGTGGAGGAGAAGGAAGCCGGTCAATCAGCAAAAATCCCGGGGGCGGTCGGCAACGCCTTGCAGCCCCCTCTTGCCTTGTAGCCCCCAGCTCCGGGATGCAGAGTGTCAGGACGACGAAAGTAAACCTGTTTTTGATGATGATGACGACGACGTTGCGGAACCAACTTTGGTCTTTTCAGCAGAATTTGCTTTGCGAGCGCTTCATCACTGGACGAGGAGGAAGAACGATGGGGTAGTGTCAGAAACGGGTCCCGCCTCAAAAAGGGAGAGGGCGGTCGCAGAAGTCCGCTGATATGATTCCGCCAGCCACGGTCAGGCGAAAAACCCCGCTCCTCGCTTACACCGTCAAAAAGGTCCAGGACCTCCCCAACCCTTGGCCTTCTTTGAGCAAGCCTCTGATTCACCCAGCGAGGGTCATATGCCGCCTTTGCTGTAAACGCATAAGTAGAGGCAAGAACCTTAGGTGTTTAACCACCACCAACATGCGAATGCATGAGTTGAAATGGAGGCAACACTTGGCCAAAAAAGGCCAGACCGACGCCGGGCCTCCAACCACTGTACACCCTTCTGTCTCGCCTCCTCCTCCTCCGCCACCACCAAGCGTTTCCCCAGCTGCCCATGTCTCTCAGAGACATGATCAGGGATCAGCCTCCGCTTCAGCCTCCACCGTCGCCCGAGTACCACCAGCACCACCAGAGACCCATCCTACCCCTTCTCCTTCCACCAGTTTGACGACCTGCATGTCGTACAGCGGCCAGTCTCATTGGGTGAGCTGGGTGGATGTCTCTGGTGGTGACGGTGGCTCTCCCGGCTCGGCGCACGCTCTTCAAAAAACCCCAGGGTTTGGTGCTGGTCTCTTTCCACCAAGGTCCTCTGGTGGCATCACATGCCCAGAGACACCAGGCCGTTTTTGAAATTAAACTGTCCCTTTTAGACCGTCCACACACAGGTCAGGAGCTGTGGACCGGCTCTCCGCAACGAGACCGGCGCTGGCTAAGTAACAAGAACCTTGTGCCAGGCAAGGTGGTTTCGATAACGGGCGAAATCTGTTTTCTCCCTTAAGATCGTAGGGGGGCACATCCCTTGCCTGGCCAGGTCATGAACCCTTTTTCGTCCAGAAATTTCTAAAGACTCCCCGGGGGTCGGAGCCTGCTGAGGAAGGCCAGGTCAAAGTTCGCATTTCCCGCCGTTCGCACCCTGCTTCTTCTCGCCTGGCTGCGTTGCAGCTCAGCTCGGCCCCCCCGTTCATTTTGCTTTGAAAACACGTGGAATTCCAACCCTCCACATGCTCCAGCGATTGTGGGCAGCAGCCAACCCCTTACCAGTACGAAGTGACAATGGCCTGACAAGCAGCGGTTGTGGCCCCGGGGGTTTTGAGCCACCGAAGGGGAGGCAGGTGAAAGAGCTCTGCACCATCCTTCCCATTTTGAAGAAGCCCCAAAAAGGGTCATGGGGGACGATGCCCTTGTCAGCATGAGCATTGGGTGATCTTAGTTCTGGAACGATCGTTGGAACTCTGAAACTCGGTCCCACCAGCGTGGAGGAGGGACGGACAAGATTTGGCCCGGAGCCTTTCTTCCTTCAAAATCACAAGGCCCCGACAGTTTCTAAATTTTTTATCGGCTTCAATACATGGTTGGGGTTCGGGGGGCGGGCAAGGCGGCGCTCGCTCTCAGGGTGCTACGGGCAAGTCAGGGCTGTGTTGAAGCTGTGTGGGGGAAGCGGAGAGGAGAGGATTTTCCGGACCCCACCCGCGTCCCGGCCCTTGGAAAGAGGTTGGCCAAATTTGAGGAGAGGGGAAGAGGGGAAAATCGTTTGTATGCCCCCGAACCCAGAGGCTTGGAAATAAAGGGCTCCATCCTCCCCCATGGGGCTGGATGCCCTTTTCCCTCCAACATGATCCTCGCTTTAAAAGGCCATCAAAAATGAAAAACATTACTGGGGGGCCCACCCTCCTGGATCCCCAGTACAAAACAAAACTCAGCACTTTCCTTCCCCCCACCCAAATAGAGAGTAAAAGCAGAAAAGGAAACTTGCTGATTGATCAACTGGAACATCTTTTTGCTTTGTTTTCATTTCCCCAAAATGTCAGGGTGGAACAACATCAGCAGGGCAGCAGTAAGTGCCAAGTAGCCTAGGGGCGCACGGCAGAAGGCAATGTGGGCAGAACCTAAGGGTGCCCTTTTGGCAATCTTTTTTTTTCCCCTCACAACCGAAAGAGGCCACAACAAACACACAGGACCAGCTTAAAATCATGGTGCACGCCCCTATCTGCGCTCACCCCGATTTTTTTGGATGTTTTCCCGGCCCCAATGATTTTGGGGTATCCAAAATGGACGAATGGCCCCGAGTCATTTGGGGCCCCATGAGGTTTGTCCTGCCCAGCAGCCCGCGTCATATCGACGGACCCCGCACAGTGGAGGAGTCATTAAGACAAAACCTCCGGCTTTCCCCAGAAAATGTGGATCGTTTGACTTTCATCAAATGAATAAAGGGATGGGGGTTCCTGATGATGTTGTGGCCCCAATTCCGGGGGTCACCCGATTAGATTGCCGGGGCACTTCCATTCCTTTTTCAAACGAAAAGGTCTCTTGAAAATTTTTTTTTAAAATGATAATTTTCTTACTGCATTTTTTATTCTCGGGCCCAAAAATTCATTTTGCGGTTTTGCGTGAGGGACTGTAAAAAAACAGCAAGGTTTCATGACAAAAACCCTATTCCATTTTCTCACTTTATCTTTAGAAAATTTTTCGCATTGTCAATGGTTTTGAGGTCAGTTGCGTGGATACACTATAATTATGGTTTCCCTTTGGAACAGAAATGTGGGTTTTGATGGCATTTCTCCCTCACAATTTTTAACAGTGGTGAGAAGTCATTTTTAAATTTTTGGGGTTTATCTGCTTTAAATGCAGCAAAAACGGGTCCTATTATAAAAAAATGTTGTTTCTAAAGACATATGTTTTTTCACAATTGTCAAAAGTGGCTCAAGGGCATGTTTTGAATTTTTTGGGGCATTTTGCTGTGACATGCAGCTATCTACAGGTCCTATTTTAAAAAAAATTTTTTTTTGTTTTTTTTTTTAACAGACATTTGTTCTTCACAATTGTCAAAGTGGCTCAAGGGGCATCTTGAATTTTTTGGGGGCATTTTGCGTGACATGCGCTATAAAATAGGGCCTATTATAAAAAAATTTGTTTCTAACAAAATTTGTTCTTCACAATTGTCAAAAGTGGCTCAAAGGTCATGCTTTTAATTTTTGGGCATTTCTCTGTGACATGCAGCTTACTACAGGTCCCTTTTTAAAAAAAATTTTTCTAACAGACATTTGTTCTTCACAATTGTCAAAAGGCTATGGGGCATGTTTGAATTTTGGGGGCATTTTGCTGGGAAAAGCGCTAGACACGGTCCTATTATAAAAAAAAAAGTTGTTTCTAACAGGGCATTTGTTCTTCACAAATTTTCAAAAATGGGTCAAGGGTCTTTTTTTAATTTTTGGGGGCATTTTGCGTAATGCGCATACTAAAAGTCCTATTATAAAAAAATGTGTTTTTAACGACATTTGTTCTTCACAATTGTCAAAAATGCCATGGGTCATGTTTTTTTAATTTTTTTGGGGGATTTTCGGGAAAAGCAGTAGACTCAGGGCCATTGTAAAAAAAGTGGTTTCTAACAGAAAATTTTTTTCTTTTACAATTGAAGAGTGGTCAAGGGTAATGGTGCTTCAAAAAAGAAAGGTAGGAATGTTAATGGACCAATTTCCAAAAATGACTTGTTTTTGCAAATTTTAACATAGCTTCAATCCCTGTATTGAGACAACCCATTTTAATACAATTAAAAAAAAAGAAACAAAGACATGTGGGATTCCTCCTATTTTAAAAATGTTTTTCTAGAATTAAATAACTAAAAAAATTGCAGTACAAAATAGGGTAAAAAATTCCTCTGAAATTTTACAAAGGGGGGTACGGAAGCTTGACCGATGTAATTATACAGAGGACATGGAGTATGGAGCACGGAAAGAGAAAAAAGAAAAGAGACAATTTCCTCCAGCACGTTGAGTAAAATGAGAAAAAGAAGCCAAGAAAAAAAGGGGACCTGGGGGTTAAAAGGACGTTAACCACCAGTATTTCCAAGTAACTCAATTGGGCCGCCCTCCGGAGGGGCAAGCGCTACCCAGGTCTGGCTGGAGAGGAAGGGTGGAGTTACCACACTTCCGCACCCGTTCAGCACGACATTTTGTTGCTGCGTCATACGGGGATTTTTACCGTTTAAATAGATGACAGACGCCAGCCTGGGCTCTCACGCACCCACTGTAATCCGGGCCCCGGGCGCGAACCTCCGTGTTAATAGATGACAGACGTAGCCTGGGGGTCTCACCGCACCCACTGTAATCTGGCCCTGGAGCTGACCTCCCTGTTTAAAAAAGAAGACCTAGCCTGGGCTCTCACCCACCCCCCATGTCTGGCCCTGGCAGCTGGACCTCCGTGTTAACAGATGGTGATGGCAGCACGGCTCTACCCCTTTGGGGGATCAGGAGAGCTTCAAATTTTTTAAAAAATCAATTTTGAAAAAGGGGATGTCGTGGGGGTTAAGTAGTGTAAAAAAAAGGGCCCCCCGGGTGGACACAAATTGCACAATTTGAGGCTTCAATTTTTGGGGTGGGGCACTAGGGGCGAAACATTTCATCTCAAGGGGAGTCTGCCCTAATCACTGAAAAAGGATTTTGGGGGAAAAATGAAACCCTTGAATTGATGGGCGAATCCCCAGAAGCCAGGAGGGGAAATGTCTTCTCAACTAAGAAGTGTTTTGGGGATGATAGGGCATTTTTTTTATTTTGGGGTGTCGGACGAATTAACACATCTAACGTGTAAAAAAATACCTTTAAAAACTGCAGGGAGGGGGGTTTTGTTTAGTTCACACTTAAAAAAAAGCAAAATGATATAATGTAAAACTATAAAAAAACTTTCCCCCAAAAAAATTCTGTAAACAAATGTCAGTTTTCCAAAAAAAAAAATACTAAAAGACAGTCACTGTACAAAAAACTTGCCTCTTTGTGATCTGTGGGTCAAACAGGTTTTGGGGTCATGCTGTGGCCCAGGACAGGGATAGTCTATGTCCAGTGAAACTAAAATGGTGGTTGAAAGACTCCTTTTCCCGGCACTTTTTAATTTGTGGGTCAGATAGGTTTAATATTCATACTGCGGTCCAGGACAGGTATAGTCAATGTCCAGTTCAACTAAAATGGTGGTTCAAAGACTCCTTTTCCCAGAACTTTTTATTCTGGGGTCATGCAGGTTTGGGGCTCATGCTGCGTTCCAGGACAGAGATATTCATTGTCCAGTTCAAGTAAAATGATGGTTCAAATCATACTGCCTTCTGGACTGTGCGTGTCCTGATCAGATATAAGCATTCCACCTTGCTTTCATCCCGGCATGTAACAAAGTGTCCAAGTGCAATATGGACTACGCGTTTCTCTATAAGCAGAGTTTCCTCAGGTCCAGGACCTGAGGACCAGAAGACTGGGGTAAAATCTGCTTAGATAGAAACGCGTAGTCCATATTCTTTTTATCCCCTGTTATGTCCTAATTAAATGTCTGTTTGTTTAATAAGTAGTCTTAGCGCCTTATATACCTCATATAGCTGCTTTTTAGCACTAATATATTCTCCAAAATAGTTATATGGTAAGGATTGTCTTTCATCCCGGCATGTAACAAAGTGTCCAAGTGCAATTGGACACTTTGTTACATGCCGGGATGAAAGCAAGGTGGAATGCTTACATCTGATCAGGACACGCACAGTCCGATGAAGGCGGCTGCATACTAGTCTCTTACAGCGTGGAGCGAGGAAGCGCTGCCATCAAGAAGGAGTTTTGTATGGACTGGACTTCAGGTCATGTATAACTTATTATCCCATAAATTGTGGATGAATTGCATATTTTCATAAAAAAATTAAAAGTTAAAGAAATAATTTAATGTAGTGACATCACCTCATTTAAGATATGTTAATGGTAATAATAGGATTTTGGAGAGAGATGCAAGTACAAGAGACAATCTGAAACTTTATTACTTTACTAAAAGAATAGTAGATGCTTTGATGTGGTTGGAAAATCAACAGTAGGTGAATGTGAACATGACTAGGATAAACCTGCATCTATCCTGTGCAGTGCGTAGCTGGGTAGGTTGGAGGAGCATTGTACCCCAGCAACACTCTTTTGGGGGTTGTACTTTTCATGTCAGTGCCAAGTCTCTTTTGGGTCTTGACCTCCCCACCCCTCTGTCGGTACAATGACAACATGGGCCAGGAAACCATCCTTGGCTGAGGCTGGAATCCCTCTGTCTGTGCAGCCGAGGACACATCACCGTTCCATCTTCCCCACTTCAAAGGGAAAGTGGAGCAACCTGGGTGGCAAAAGCTGTAGCTATGCCACTGAACCTCAAACAAAAAATACAAAGGAAATGATAAGAGCAGACAAGATGGAGCCTATGGTCTTTACCTGCCATCAATATTTTATATATTATAATATTTTATATTATACCTTGTTGGGGTGGGTTCCTTGTCTGCGTAAGCAAGGTGTACACTTACTGTATCCTAATTCTCTCTATCATAGTTATATGGTAAATGCTGTATAGTGAAAAACAAAACACAAGGCAGGGCGCCCCTAGTGCAAAGTATTTGGACAGATGAATAATACGTGGTCAATATTGCACTAACCTGCTGATGTTGCGCAAGTCAGGAGGCACAACTCTCTACAAGCCTATCAGTGGTAGTCTCTGCAACCGTCTCTCCTCCTTCTGTAGCGCCGCAAACGGGCTCCAGAGTATAGATTTTGGGAAATATATTAGTGCTAAAAAGCAGTTATAACATGAGGTATATAAGACTACTTATTAAAACAAACAGATGTTTAATTAGGACATAACAGGGGATAAAAAGAATATGGACTACGCGTTTCTCTATAAGCAGAGTTTCCTCAGGTCCAGGACCTGAGGACCAGAAGACTTGGGGAAACTCTGCTTAGAGAGAAACGAGTAGTCCATATTCTTTTTATCCCCTGTTATGTCCTAATTAAATGTCTGTTTGTTTAATAAGTAGTCTTAGCGCCTTATATACCTCATCTTATAGCTGCTTTTTAGCACTAATATATTCTCCAAAATAGTTATATGGTAAGGATTGTTTTGTCTACGTGTATATTATTTTAAGCAAGTATATACTATTAAAGGTTATATTTCAATTACATCAATTTTTTTTTTTAGGGTCCATGCTATATTGGTTGTTATATTTTATAGTTTGGTGTGACTCCCTTCTGTATATGGTTAGGACTCCTCTAGCGATATATGATTCTTTAGTTGATTTTCTCTTTTCTAAAATATACCTTACATTGCAGTCTTTAAACAGGGTATGTGACAGGAAAAATAGTTACCAGAAAGTCTCCCCCTTTTGTATGCCATGTCTACATCCTACAGGCAAGCTATGCATTGTGCCCAGAGCATAAACTAAAGTAACTTTATTTTGCAATAGACCTTTTACTCAGACTTCACATGAATTCTTGATATGTTAGATAGAGATTAAAAAGATGCAAAGTGAGAATGAGATGTAAAATAAGTTACCTTGAAATGGAAAAAGCAAGGTCATCAATAAAATGCCTTATATGTTGCTGCTTTTGCCAGGAGGTATATTTGGAGGCAGTCTTTTCATCAATATTTTACATTTTATGTAGTTATTAATTTTACAATATGCTTACAAAATGTGGTGTGAAATATGGACTTATTACCATTGTCAGAATACAGCGGTTATTGGAAATTTTGTATATATTAAAAAAAATACTTCAGTTGGTAAATATATAAACAGTACACTAAGTGAGAAAAGACATCAAGATCAAGGATATGCATTTTTTTTATCTACTTTTTATATTCTAAAATAGTTTTACAAATGCCATAAGTATGTATAGTATTGCTAAATCCTACCTGGGCTCTTTATTTAGTGTGACACTATCTGTAATATTAAGCAGTGATATGAACCTGAACAACAATTAATGAGGACTAAATTAAGCTTCATCACTAATTATGGTTTACAAAGATATATAACATAAGAAATCTCTGCCCCATTGCATACAGAATTAAGAGTAGTGAGCAGACAATGCTAAACCTACTTCTTAGTCTTAGTAGATGGTAACATAACAGGAATGATTGTCCTCATTAATGTGTTTAGACAGAAAATCAATATAGCAGCATCTTACTGCTGCCTCTGGCAAATAAAATGATTGCATAGCTGAGGAGATTAGGGAAATCTGATTATATGTTCTTCCGACAAAGTCTCCTGCATCTTTATTTTGATATGGATTCCTACTTTACCTCTCTGAAGAATCATTTAATGTTAACATTGTAACCAGTATAACAGTTTTCATGTATTTCACATATAAAGAAAAATGTATCCAGTACTTTATAGGTCATTTTTTTTCTCCTCTCTGGGAATTGTCTATATTGTAGATCTTCTACATAGAATACAAAGAATTTACATACATTCTACAATACTAGTGTCAGTGTTTTTAAAGGTTGAACATAAGGGATTTCTTAGTCTTTTAAGCGATTTATTTTCTATTCAACTATATTCCCCATGTAAATGATTAATAGATATAATGGATATTAGTTTAATTATCTTATATTTTAATAATGAATATACTGTATAATTGTAGGATTACATTAGAGGTATTGTTTATGGCTGATTAAAAGAACCAGGACTCACAAGAATGCATTATTTATTGAAAATATTTGCATTAGCTTTATTGAGTATTGTATTGTTTCATTTGCCTAACTCTTCATCTACCCTCCCTACCTTTGTCTGAAGTACAGTGTGTCTGCATCGACTTTCCCTGGAGCCTTCAAATGGCCATCATTTATTGACCTTGCAAGTATCTATTTTGACCACTTCACCACCTTGCTCCTACACTTCATTTCAATTTCAACTAACATCCCAGCTATCATCTTGGGTGACTTTAAAATCCCCATTGACTCGCATTTAGCTGTCTCCAAACTTTTAGTACTTCACAGCCACTTACAAAGAGGGATAAACACTAGGGAATATGAAAACTGTCTAAGTCTAAAATTCACTTGGTTGCCCATAGCAACCAATTAGAGCACCCCTTTCATTTTTCCAGAGCCCTATATTAAATTAAAGGGGCACTCTGATTGGTTGCTATGGCCAACTAGGTGAATTTTAGACCTACACAGTTTTCATACATGTGGCTCTAGATCTTATTTTTGCCCACCTCTGTTTTCCTGCTTAGTTTTCAAAATCACTTTACACATGTGGACAACATTGTTGGTACCCTTCCTTTAAAGAAAGATAGTCCCATAGTGGTCATTGAAATAACCTGAAACTGTCAAAAATAATAATAAATTCAAATTCACTGAAAATTGATTACTGGAAATCAGACATTGCATTTGACTTGTGGTAAAGCATCTGTTGCTACCATCTTGGTTCCAGAGACCTCCAGATATTGTGTGAAGTTCATGCCTCACTGTGTTAAAGCTGTTTTAAAGGCATGACAAGGGTATACTCAATATTAGAAATGGAGAGAAGAAAGCCAGCTCCCCATGTAAATGAAGAAGCTGCACGGCTTACACTCTGGAGGTGTATGGCAACGATTCAAATCAGAAAAAATGCCAGCAGCAATATTCAATATTAAAAATGTGATTTAAGTGGTATGGTGGATGTAAAAAACACAAAAAAGGTCACAGAACTGAGATTTTCGTTCATCCCGCAGCACATAAAATGAAATAAAAAGTGATCAAAAAGTCATATAAATGTCAAAGAAGATTTTTATGTTTAACAGTGCTCACTGTGCAGTATACAAGACAAGTTAGTTTTACTCTGTTGGTCCACCTGCCGCTGCACCAGTCTTTACTACTGCTGTTATCCTGCCATTGTAGCTGTCCATTATCAGTCTGGGATACTGCTACCCGACTACGGTTATACCTGCTGTGACCTTTCACCTCTGCCTGTACCTGGTGTCCTTCCTTCTTGCACATTGGCTGCCACATTAGGGGTAGCGACCTGGTGGTTCTCCACAGCTAAGTCCCTCCAGCCTTGCAGCAGGCTCCGGTGAAGACTGGGGGCCCCAATGGAGGATTCCACTTCCTGCTGTGGTCTGCATATGCTATACCATCTTCGCTCGCGGTGGCCAAATGGATTCACATCTACCTGGTTTCTGTGGTTTTGGTCTCTGCCGGCCTCTTGGACTGTTACACTACGAACTGACTCACTCCACTGTTACAGTATGAACTGACCATGGATCCAGCCGATGTGATGTCCTGCCTGACAACCAGCAGCTCACAGCTGTACTTGCCTATCATTGCATCCATCTGGATCAACTTTTCCAGAAACTACAGTCCGTTACCGCACGTCTGGATGAAGTTACATCTGCACTGGCATCTTCAGAAACACCTATACCTGTAGTAGCTCCGCCTTCTGTTGCCATTACCAATCCAAGCCTGCACCTGTCTACTATGATCCCAAGATATGTTGCAAGTTTATTATTCAGTGTGCTATCTACTTTGAGGTCCTGGAACACCAGTTTTAGTCTTTTCGAGCCAAGGTGGCTTTCATCGTTAACCTGCTCAGAGATGAACCCTTGGCCTTGGACTCACCCCTGTGGGAATGAGAGGACCTGCTGACACTGTATCTTCAGGAATTTCTGTGTGCCTTCCGTAAGATATTTGAACAACCTGGGCACAATACTTCTGCGGTATCTGCTTTACTACACTCGAGACAATGCGATTCTATGGTGGACAAATATGCCATCCCGTTCCGCACATTGGCCTCTGAGCTTGCTCGGAACAACGAGGCCCTTGTTGCAACCTTTTGGTTCTGGCCTCACTGGGTGTATCAAGGACGAGCTGACCAGTTGTGATCTACCAAGTAACCTGGACGACCTAATTACTATGGCTACAAAGATCGACATTCATTTTGCAAAGAGAGAGTTAGAGGTTCGCCAGCAGACAATGCCCTTTCGACCTCACAAGCTGCTTTGCTTTGTACCGATCTCCCCAAATCTCCCTCACCCGGCATCTACCCAAGAAGAATCAATGCAAGTGGACCCTATTCATTCACCCTTGAGGAATGTACTCACTGGGCAGTCTGAACTTATGCTTATACTGTGGCGGTGCCAAGCATTACCTAAAAAACTGCCCAGTAAACCTGACTGCATCCAAGCATCTTGGGCCGCTCCATAAAAAACCCAACCCAGACTACGAATAAGAAAACTTGCTAAGCAGTAATACTTGTTGCTGGCATCAAACTACGGGTTTTTTTATATCACCGAAGCCAGCCACCTCGGTGATAAATACCTCCAGTCTATGCCGGTACCTCTGACCCTCCTACAATATATATATATACTGCGGGTGAAATAAGTATTGTGCATGTGCATGTCACCAATTAAATATAACCAAGTAAATATATTTCTAATGGTGCTATTGATATGAAATTCTCACCAGATGTCAGTAACAACCCATTCAATCCGCACTGGCAAAGAAATGAAGAAAGAAAGGTGCTAAAAGCCATGGAAAGTCATGTCACTAGCTGAAATCAATCAGCTATTAGAAATCAATCCTGCTACTTACTAAAAATTAATATCAGCTGGTTTAACTGATGACCTATCAAAAGATGCCACACAAGAAACATCTCATGATGTGTAAAACCAGTGAGCCATGTTAAGACCTTCAAAACCTGCAAAAAATACTGATGGCATTGGTTACAGAAGAATTTCTAAACTACTGGAGATTGCAGTGAGCACTGTTGGGGCCATAATCTGGAAGTGGAAAGAACATCATTTCACCTTAAACTGGAAATGACCAGGTGCTCTCCGCAATATTTCATGCAGAGAAGAAAATAATTATCAGAAGAATTGTCCAAGAGCAAAGGGCCATATGTGGAAAACTACAGAAAGACCTGAACTCAGCACTCAATCTCCATGACTTGAATGCACGCTTGTCATGCAAGACTCCATTAATGAACAAAAAACATATTCAAGTGTGTTTAAAGTTTACTCAACAACATTTAGACAAGCCTATAAATACTGGAGGAATATAGTCTAGTCAGACGAGACCAAAATTGAACTCTTTGATGCCATAATACACACCATGTTTGGAGGCTAAACGGCACTGCAAATCACCACAAAAATGCCATGCCAACAGTGAAGTTTGGAGGGGGGAACATCATGGTGTGGGGCTGTTTTTCATCATCTGGCACTGGCAAACTTTATATAAAGGAAGGATGAATGGACAATTGTACTGAGACTACGAGTATCTTTATAGAAATCTGCTGCCAACTACCAGGATGATGAAGATGAAACAAGGGCAGGCATTTCAGCAAGACAATGATCCCAAATACACAGACAAGAAAACTCTCAACTGGTTTGTGAGAAAGAAAATAAAACTGCTAGAATGGCCCAGCCACTCACGTGACCTGAATCCAATAGAAAAACTATGGAAGGAACTAAACCTCAGAGTTCATAAAAGGAACCCATGGAACCTTCAGAACATTAAGGTTTTGTGTGAAAGGATGGTCAAAAATCCCACCTGAGCAATGCATTTGACTAGGCTTTTGAACGAAGTATTAAATACATTTAAGTAAGCGTGTCCAATACTGTTTTCCTGTGTCATTTCTCATTATTACAAATAATTACATTTATGGACATCTATGGTTTAATTTTTTTTTTTGCCTGTGTGGATTGGATTTTTTTTTTAGCTCACCTAGCACAATGTGCTGCAGATAAACATTAAGAGTATCAATAAACAAAGATAAATGTGTATATATGAGTGTTTCTTTATTTTTCGAATATACATTAGACATGATCACCTTACAAATTAAATCATACCTGAACATTTTAAATTATATCTAAGCAAGATTCTTAACATTTGTAATTTCAATACTTCAGTCAAGACACTTTTAACTTTACATTTGGAGCAGACTTATATATATTTCCTAAATGTTAAAACATTAACAATTTTAAAACATCTTAAAACATAGACATTTATGGCACTTGTTTTGGCTTAAATACCTTAAATGTTCAGACTAGTTCTTTAATGTAATAATTTGAAGGAAAGCCATGGTTATCTAGGGATTGGGTTCATAATGTGGTTTAGTAGTGAAGCTAAAGGATAAGATTATTTTTTTCACACTATTTTGATGTTCGCGGCTTGGGAAGGTGAATAAAGAGAAACCATCTAGCATTGATCTATATTCTATAACAAGAAATGCTCTTGAGTAAACATATTTACTCGATACAATTCAGAAGGCTTTGTCAAGTTACTTTCAGTCTAAGAGAGGTATTGTAGCAACCAGCATTTCATATACATCATTCATGTGTGTGCTTAGAAAAAAGTTCAAACTGCATTAAAGTCATACATTCAATAAATTTGTAAAGAAACATTTCTTGCAAAAAGGACTTGAAATCATTATTAAGTCTGACAGTAGATGACTTTTCTTTTCGTACAACCTACCCTGAGTGTATATATTCCTTTCATCCGAATAACATATATACATACTTTAGTGATATTTCATTAAACTATGTATATTATCTTGGATAATAGCACAAATTAAGAGCAAAAATACTATATTACTTGTAAAACAAAATTGATTATGGATTTTGGATTTTTTAAGTAATGATGCTCGGGACAATGTTTTTAGGTTCAATATTTGATTCTGATCAGGCTGCACCAGGTGGAAAATTGAGCAGCCCTGAAGATGGGATCATATTTATTGATATAAAATGGCTTACAATTTATTTGCACAACTAATCAAATTCTATGTCCAAGCTGACAGCTTGACAGCTATAATTCTGGACTTCAGGGACCAAGATAGAAGTGAGTATGTTTGAAAACTGCTGCCTTAGGCACTAACAGAATTCCTCCTCGGCTCGAATCTGGCAATTGGAATAAACCCCAGGATCAATGACCCTTCTCTAGAATCCTATAACTATATATATAGTATACCACTCTAGAAATGCATCCAGACCCTTTTGAACTCATTTACTGAGTTCACCAAAACAAGATCCCACAGCAGGAAGTTCCACAGTCTCACTGTTTTTATAGTAATGAATTCCCTTTTACATTTGTGTAGAAACCTTTTTTCCTCTAGATGCAGAGGATGCCCCCTTGTTCAGGATACAGTCCTGGGAATAAACAGATAATGGGAAAGATCTCTATATTAACCATTGATATGTTTATATATAATTATTAAGTAAGCTAAAGCTGTCGTTTCTTCAGACTAAACAAACCTAATTTTGCTTATCTCCCTGGTTATTGTTGTGCATCCATTACTTTTATTATTTTTGTTGGAGGGCAACTTAAATAATTTATTCTTAACATTAAGTGATTGTATGTTTTTTTTTCTTTTACTTTATGGAAAGACTTTACTTATACCTATAATAAAAATTAGTTTACTTTATATTAGCTGTTACATAACGTCTGTCGCAGTCACATGTGGACAAATCTATATCTGTCAGTAGTGGAATTAGTTTTCTGGTGACATACTTTTTCTGGCAAACTTGTGAGGACATTGGCTGGTACAGCATGTGACACCTACTAAGGCCAGGTCAGTTATGATCCCTTTAACAATGCATAATAGTTTCAGAGCTCGCTCCATACCTGGCAGATGCCAACTTTGGTGTACAGCTAACACATGCCATCATTTAACAGAATCATTGATGACTTTGCTTCAGTACAATTAAGATGCTGCTGTTGTCATCTAAACTTTTACAGGGGCAAGGGTGTGTTTTCTTTCTACAACCAGTTGCACCCCCGATGCAACTACATTGTGCTGTCTGGTCATTCCAGTAGCCAAATGAAGGGTCTGATGAAGGCCCAGAGACTAGGTGTAGTTAAAGATTGCTAAAAATAACAATATACTGCAGTCTATAAGTCTCAACAAATCTGAACTAATAAAATGTTTTGCTATTTATCTCACACAGTTAATGCCATTAAAAAAAGAAAAAAAAAAAAAAAAAGAATGCCCAAAACAAGAACTGCAGGTGTGGGGTCATCAACATCCCAAAAGTAGAAAATAGTCCTCACTCCACTCCAACAACAGTAAAATAGAAAGTGAATTGTCTCAGAAAATGTCAGTGCAAAACAAATTAATTTTTATTATATTTTTATTACCTTTTATTTTTTAAACCTATATAAACTTGTTATTCTGCAATAAACAAAAGCTTACACAGCTACAGTATGTTGCTACATCAACAGAAGTATTAAAAGAGCTATGGCTTTTAGAAGGTGTGAAAAAGAAAAGGCCAGTGCTATAAGGATTAAACAAATATAGAGCAACATGTAAAAAACTTTTGACGCCATATTCTTGATATAAACGAACTGCGATATAACAAAATTAGGCGCATTATAAGCCAGGCACAACACATTGTAACGCTCCTACAACGGCACATTAACTCCTGAACGACCAACTGGCGACTTTAGACGTTGGCTGGTGCAGGTCGTTCGTCTGCAGCGATGTCTTTTGGCGTCGCTGCAGACATCCGAGTGTGCAGCTCCGGGTGCCGCAGCTGCACTGAGATCGGGGCTTAACTACACAGCCCTGATCCCAGAGCATCTCCTACGCGCATCGGGGAGCAGGGGAAACTTCCGCACCCCAATGCTTTAACCCTTTGATTGCGGAGGATCGCCACTGCAGCGCAATCAAGGGGTTTCTCTGCTCTGTTGGGTAATCAGAACACCCGGTGGCCCAACAGAGCTCGGGGAATGGCTGCACAGTCAGCCCTGGGGACCTAGAGTAGCCCCAGGGCTGTCTGTGTACCAAGCCAGTGACCAGGACAAACTGTGTGCTCTCCCGACTGCTGCCTGTGTCAGAATGACACATATTATAATGTATTAGCATATATGAATATGCTAATACATTACTAAGTGTAAAAAATAATTTAAAACCGTTTACCCTTCATGGGATTTTAAAAAAAAGTAAAAAAAAAACAGAAAAAGTATAAAAAATGAAAAAAAAATAAATAATAAAATAAAAATAAATATTTAATAAAAAATAATTGTGCATATATTACACACACAAAAAAACCTACACATATTAGGTATCCACACGACCGTAATAACCTGTAGAATTAATCTAACAAGTTATTAACTGTGTAATATAAAAAAAAATCGGCAATTATTTATAAGTGAACTTAAACTATTCCCTTATAAAGTACAACTTGTCTCAAATAAAACGAGGCCTCATACAACTGCATCATTGAAAAAATAAAAAAGTTACAACTGTTGAAATGCAAGGAGGTAAAAAACTAAAAAAATGTTCTGGTCATTAACTACTTTTCAGGTGTTCGGCTTAAAGAGAACCTGTCATATAAATTATTGGGGAGGGCAGAACAAGCTAGTGTCAGACATACTGTTTCCAGGGCTGTGACCCTTATTCTGTAAAATGCTGTAGTTTTTGTGTATTTAATGCTCAAATCTGCAGTTTTCAGCCAGAAGAGTCATTTGAAGTCAATCAAAGAGTCAGTTTTTTCAAACCTCGCCCACCTGAGGCTAGCCTCGCCCACCTCAACTGATAAACCTATTACTTTGAATAGGTAGAAACATGTGAATAACTGTCAGTAGGCGGGGCTAACACCTACTCATGAAAAAGATTTGAGGAGTAAATGCTCTTAAACTGCAGCATCTTACAGAATAAGGGACACAGTGCTGGGCGCGCTCGTCCCTCCGCCTGTTCCCCTGCATACTTACCCAGCCATGCTCCTGCTGCAGTCTCTGTCCCAAGGCACGCGCGGTCCCACTCCGTAGTGCGCGCACGCGCCGGCAGTGTTAAATTTAAAGGGCCAGCGCACTGGTAATTTGCTATTGCCGGTCGCTGCCCTTATTTAAGCCTACCTCTTCCTGGTTACCCTGCCAGATCTGTAGTGCCCATTGCCTATTGAGAAAGTGTTCCTGAAGCCTTGTTCTATTTACCGTGTACCATACCATTTGCCTCCGTCCCTCGACCACAAATCTTGCCGCCTGCCCTGACCTTCCTGCTTGTCCTCGACCACGAACCTTGCCGCCTGCCCTGACCAACCTGCCTGTCCCCGACTACGAGCCTGCCTTCCGATTTTGTACCACGCTACACCTCGGCTGCCTCCGCAAGCAAGTCACGTCAGGTGTAGCGACCTGGTAGACTCCCGCCTTAGCAAGTCCATCCCGCTTTGCGGAGGCTCTGGTGAAAACCGGGACCTACTTACATTCCGCTCCCTATTTTTACTTTACTTGAAGGGGTATTCCCATTTAAGATTTTCAAGCCATAGCCACACAATATTCTAAAAATATCTGATAGATGTGGGTCCCACCACTGGAAGCCACACTTTCTTAATTTCCCATTTAACCCATCCTCATTTGTGCATCTCCGACTTCAAATGGAGAGGAGGCTATGCAGGTATGACTGTCTCTGTTTATTTCAGAAGTCCCTATTTGTGTATAGCTTAAAAAGTATTCTCAAGCGTATGTTAAACTCAAAATAAATTGAATGGAGAGATCCTCTCATTCATGGCCTTATATCTTTTCACTGTATTCCTGGAACAAATGAGGAAGGAGACTACGATTTTCAAAATAGATGTGGTTTCCGCCTCTATCAGACATTTATGGTATATATCATACATGTCAAAAAATGATAATAGCTCTTCAAAACACTCAGTGAGCAACAATCAACTCTACAGGCTTATTTTAGATTTTATTTACCTCTTGAGGTCTAAGTCTGTTTGGACTTCACAATCAAGATCCATGTTTCAAATCTGACGTTACGTATCTGGGAATAACCTTTTAATGCTTTTACCTATCAATGTGATTTTGGAATTGTTTGAAATTGTGGCATATTGTTCTTCAAGTTAGTAATTAATTTTGGTCAATACAGTCCTTTTATATTTGTGAAAATATCAAAATGAGTAAATTTAGAAAAATTAGCCACTTTCAAAGTTTAAAAATTTCTGCGTGTAAGACATATAGTGATATCAAACAAAATAGCAAATAATTAACATCTACCATATGTCTATTTTATGTTGGAATAATTTTTAAAAACTTAATTTTATTTATTTAGAACATTAAAGGGTTTTAAAATTTAGTAGCGAATGTTAACATTTTTAAGACAATTTGCAACACAGATTTTTTTTTTAGGGACCACTTAGTTTCTGACGTGGTTTTGAGTGACCAATATGTCAGACCCCCATAAGACACCCCTTTTAAAAGACTGCTCTCTTCAAGGTATTCAAAACAGTACATAAAAAGTTTGCTAAGAAATTAAATCAAAGTAGAGTTTTTGCAGATTTTCAATTTAATACATTCTTTACTGGAGTACAGTGAATCTGAACAGAGGAATGCAAATCAATACTGATTCTCTTGATTCTAGTGTTTTTAGCACTACCCTATATATGGCCTTAGCGTGATATTTGACTTAACAACAAGCCTCAGAATAGGAAGAGAACCCACTGAATTTTGGGGTCTCATTTTTATTAGAATATTTTTTGCCGCCATTATAGGCTTGTTGACACCTTAAGGTGCTAAAACATAATAAACACCCCTAAAAAGACCTCATTTTGGAAACTACATCCCTTAAAGAATATATACAGTATATATAGTATATTAACCCCACAGGTGTTTCACAAATTTTTTTTTTGCGCTGAGCCATGAATAAAAACAAATTATTCCTAATTATATATAATTTTAACTAAAAATTATTTATATTCACAAGTAATGATGGGGAAAAAGCACCTGAAACTTTATTATATGTGGGTGCAAACTGCTGTTTGGGCACATGGCAGGTCGTACAAGAGAGGGAGCACTATTTTGCTTTTGGAATGCAGACTTTGATGAGAGCCATGTCACGTTTGCAAAACCCCCAAAGTACCAGAACAGGTAAAATCTTCCAGAAGTCACCCCATATTGAAATCAACACCACACAGAGAATTCATCTAGGGGTGAATTGTACATTTTGGGTGCACAAGTGCTTTACAGTATTTTTTTTTTTTAGCATTGGGCCATTAAAATGATAAAAGACAGCAATTCTGCCACTGTTTTTTGCTTTTCATTTTTACAGCATTCACAATGTGGTATAAGTTACTTGATAACTTTAAAATTACAACAATATCAATTTTGTATAGTTTTCTTTATGTTCCACTACTCTCATACAATAGAAATGCGTTTTTATATTGTCATAGTCTGACAGCCATAACTTTTTTTTTTTCTTTATATGGAGCTGATTAAGGGCTTGCTTTTTGCAGAATGAGAAGACTGAGATGACGGATGAGAAGTTTACATTTGTACCACTTTGGGGTTCATATAATGCTTTGATCACTTTTTATCTAGGCTTTTGGGATGGTGGATGAACAAAATACAGCAATCCTGGTAGTGTTTTTTTATTTTTACAATGATCACCATTCAGTATAAATGACTTGTTAACTTTACTCAGGTTGACATCATCAACATATCAACTTTATATATTTTTTTTATATCTTACTGCTTATACAGAATAAAAACACTTTAAAGAAATCATGCTTTTGAATCGCCGTAATCTGACAATCATAACTTTTTTATTTTTCTATATATGGAGCTTGTTTTTTTCGGGATGAGTTGACATTTTCATTGGTACCATTTTGGAGGACACATGACTTTTTTTTATTTCCTTTTAATCCGTTTTTTGGGAAGCAAGATTAATCAAAATACAGTAATTCTGGTAATTTTTTTATTTTTATTTTTTAACGGGGCCAGGCAGTATAAATAGCATGTTAATTTTACTATGTGGGTCAATACGATTACAGCAATACCCAATATATATTGTTTTTAATTATGTAGCAAATTTAAAACAAAAATGTTTTTATTGTGCTATTTTCTAATAGCTCTAACTTTTTTTGCTGATGGAGCTGTGTAAGGAATTTTTTTTGTGGAATGAATTGACATTTTCATTGGTACCATTTAGAGGTTTATATGACTTTTTGATTGCTTTTTATTCCATTTTACATGCAGTGGGATGAACAAAAAATACAATTCTGGCACAGTTTTTTTTTTTTTTTTAAGACATTTATTGTGCAGGTTAAATAACATGAAAGTTAAGGAGTTAAACAGCAAGGAACTGGTCCTGACTGCAACTGCAGGCTCCCACAGCAACCGTGCAGGCACGGCTTCCATTGCCTACATGATCACTATGACGTTTCTGTATGTCATGGTACATTAGGTACTAAGGCACCATGAACTACTAAAGCGTCATGGTGCATTAAGGGGTTAAGCAGATTGCATAAAATATTTTGATGCAACTCAGTGCACATATGTTTCAGGGAAGGATAAGAAACCTGTTCTTCTGGCTAGGTATAGATGATAGGAATAAAGTTGTATGGTAAATTAAAGTATTGTGTCTAGAATTGGGAAAATAAAAATAAATCAGACTCTCAAGAGACTAAGTGTGTAATGAAATCAAAAGACAAAGCACAATTCATATTTATGAAAGTTTTGAGTGTGTTGGTTGTTTTGCTGTTATAAGATTTTTAGATTTCACATTGAGTGAAAAGCAGAATTTAATACAGTTGGGGAATTTCTATTTTTCAAAAGTGCAGTAGTTGTTGAGATAGAAGTTTCATTGAATAGAAGATTGATCAGTATTAAGTTATTATACAATGAAAAAAACATTTTGCTTTAAAAGATAATGTGCACATGACTGTATAGCAGCGGGTATTAGAGGTACTTTAGCTAAAGTATCATTAAATGCTACTATGAGTAGTTCCTACTATAATATCATTGTTAGAATCACTCACATAGCAAGGCTTTCTTTCATCCAGAGAATTAAAAATTAAGTTTAATGTCCCTGCACTACAAAATAATTTTTAGCAAACCTGTCGACATTAAGACAGGTAGCCTCAACTACTCTAGCACTGCTGGCCATATCTCTGCTCTCCTTCAAAATGAAGAATAAGACTCCTGCTAATTGCTGAATATAACCATTATTATCACAATTGTATTTTTAACTCTTGATGCCAGTACCGGTGGTGCCAAACTCACTATATCCATTTCCTAAGGTACATGCACCATCAGTCCCACTTGGCTATGATGATGGGCTAAACTGACTTCCAGTGCAAGTAGAATTATTCAAACTTAGCTAGTGTACAGTAATATGAATAGAAATAGATAGACCAAGTAGTCTACAACTTGTTCACATTTGTACTTAATAATTATATTGCCAGTAAAAAAACATTTCCTGTCTACGTATTTTATTATTATGGGTTTCTGGACTTTGAATGTACTGTAACCAAAATTATTTAGATTAAAGGGGTTAGCTGGGAGTTTAAAGATTTTGTAGAACACTATATAAACAGCATTTATATTGAAAAGTAAAGATATTCCACTACCTTCATGTCTTTCTTCTTTTTATGCTTTTGCCTCCTTATTCATCTATCATAAGATCCACTTTTTGCATTAAAACATCTTGCTTGTTGAAGTGTCAGTAGTTTTCCAGCATCTCTTTCCTACAAGTCCCAGACTGCATTGCAATCTAAGACTTCCCTCTACAGTATCATTGCTAGCCATTGTACTAACATAAGTGTGTAATCCCCTAAGCTCTTTACTTGCTGTCATGATAATGATAATAAGACTCATGACTCACTATGTAAACTGTACAGAGCTGCAGTCATCATTTTCATGACAGCAGTACGCAATCCTCCAGCTCTGAACTGCTGTCCTCTGCTCCCATTACTGTTAGTGAGTCCTGCCAGCAGGACTCAAAAATTAATAAACAGCCAGATCATTCTTTGCTCAGTTCACACCTACTACAGAGGAGTGTTTCTGAGCTGAGCCTGGCTTCAAAGTACATCCACTGAGTGATGACAAAACGTTCATTGATGCCATGTGACCAATGAACGTCACTTGGTCTGCAGGGGATAGAGGAGAGGGGAGGACAGGACTCTTTGCTTGGTTCTGCACAGCAAGACAGGTAAATAATTTTTAATAAGTGTGAATTACAAGTTTAATAAAGTGCAGTTGTGAGCCCTATGACAAATAAAAAGCTAGTCCCTGGGGGCGTGGTCTGAACCCGGGGGGCGTGGTCTGAACCCGGATGTAGCTGGTTGCATCTGCTGTGAGCTCTCCAGGAGACTCCTCATCTCGGCTCAAATCTGCTTTTATAAACCTGCTTCTAAGCCTGTTGGTTTCCAGAACCATACTCCTGACTGTGCACGGAACATTTTGAACCCTTTTGTGGGCGGATACCCTGAACAGAACTATCGCAGTGAGTGTTCCTGATCTGAGGCCTGATAGGACCTGCTGTGGCAGCATGTGGTGAGACTCAGCCATCTTTATTCAGCTTGTGTCTGCCCCCCCTGACCTGGCTGGGTAGTGTAAGGCTGTTCTAATTTAGCAGAAACCTGGAGCTCTCCTTTGCCTGAACTCTGTCCTCACCTTAGCTGCTGGTGCCACTTCACTGTGTGGCCTTGGGTCTCATTACTGTAAGCACTGTCTGTTTGGGGGGGAGGAGTGGGCAGCAGAGTGCAACACACAGTAGTCAGCACTTACCTCTCCTGTCCCAGCTGGCTGTAATTGTAGACTCTTGGTGATAAGACTTTGTTCTCCCTCTGATAGTGACTGGGAGCTGGATCCTGCAACTTAAACTCTGCTCAGCAGTGAAAAATCTTCCTGGAGTGAAGGACTGAGACCCTAGATGCAGGGTGTTAGCTTTCAGCTTCTCTCCATGTTGACAGTGGAGGCCTGACCTGGGCTGACTGCAGCACCACATATATCAGCCTGCTCACTTTTCTACAGCTTGCCTGGAGCCTCATGTGAATCCAGAGTACCCCAGCTATTGTGCACATTTTAAAATGCACCTCCTATTCGTGCCTCCTGCCCTGCTGCTGCAGAGTTCTGGCCCCTTTGCATAACCTGCGGCATAATTAAAGCTTATAAATTTGTGGGAAGTTTATTCCAAGTTCTGGGCTATACCATCTGTCATTGAGACTTTCTTGAAGTTTTTAAGTTAGCTTGTATCTACACTACGGGACTGCTCTCTATTGACTATTTACTGTAGCCTGTTATTCCATTACTCTCCACTGGTCTGAGGAAATTCAGGGGTCTCTAGAACTCTTCATCCCTGTGGATTTCCTTTTCAGTAATAGATTGCACCCATTGCACTTCCGCCACCCATTTGAAGCCTTTGGATTAGAAAGAAGAGTGACTTTGTATATATAAAAAAAAATAAAAAATTTTGATTACATCACTCATCTTCACCACCTTACTTTATATCACATCTTCTTACTACCATGGGAGGAACATCTAAGAAAAAAGATCCCAGGAATAAACCATCCAAACTTCCTCAATTCTTTCCTGCCTCTGCTCATACCAAAGTTTCTACCAGAAGGGGCCTGCAGTTCCAACCCCCCTCTCCCACCTCTTCTTCCAGAGCGGAGTCTATCGACCTTGAACATCATGACCAAAATCATGCAGATGATCAACCACTTACTGACTCAACACTTCATCAACTATTTCCAATCCCTTGCTTCCCGAACTGACCACATTGAAACAAAATTCTCAGAATTTGCAACTTCCCATAATAACCTCATCGACGCAAATGCTGCTTTGGAGGATGAGGTGCAGAGATTAACAGCTAAGGTGAATGATCTTGAGGACAGGTCTCGCCGGAACAACGTCAGAATCAGAGGTATTCCAGAAGCTGTTACTCCCGATCAACTAAACCAGTATCTCTCTGACCTTATGGCGGTGGTCCTGCCGAAATGTTCTCCTCAGGAACTTATGATCGATCGAATCCATAGAATCCCCAAACCTAAAAATCTGTCTTCCCAAACACCTAGAGATACCATTGCAAGGATTCATTTTTACAACGTCAAGGAGGACTTCCTCAGAGCTCTTCGAAAAGCCCCTGAGCTCCCAGACCGTTTTCACTCCATTTCAATTTTCCCTGATCTTTCAGCAATGACCATGTTAAAGCGAAAGGAATTCCAGGCCTATACAAGGATCCTAAGGGACAAAGAAATCTCCTACAGATGGAGAAACCCGCCTTCCCCAGGAAATCCGCCTTCTACTAAAGAGTTGGAAACTTCTCTCTTCTTCAGACACTACTCCTGTCTCCAAGACTCAGTCTCGACCCGAAATGATCACCCCGCTCTGGTCAGATAAGGCTTCCAAGTCAGGATCAAGACAGCTCAACTGATACTCTCCATATCTTCTGTTACTCTGCTTCTTCAGGAGTCTCCGGTGCTCCAGATGGGTTGCTTTCCTCTTCTTCCTGCAGGTTCGAGACAGGACTTGCCTCTCTTTCTTTCCCTTATGGGAAATTGCTAGAAAATGTCTTATCTATTCTTGTGGCTTTGTTTCAACAATGTTCTTTTTTGTTGTTTTGCTTGTAATGTTACTCGCATTTCCATTACCAATGTTGTTTTTTCATTTCTGTTCTTCATTGAGTCAGGTAACAAGTACCCTTTGATAGTACCTCAATCCCAGATGCTTTCTACAATGCCTATATGCCACCTTACATACCTAAACTACTACTTTTTCCATCATGGGGATCAAATTTATGTCACTCAATGTAAACGGGTTAAATTCACTGTTTAAACGTTCTTTGTTTTGCAGGGAGGTCCTAAATTCCAAGGCCGATATAGTATGTATACAGGAGACGCACCTTAAAGAGATAGATTCAGGCCGTTTGAAACATAGGAAGTTTCCAACTTCTTTCCACACGACCTTTGACCAAAAAAAGGCAGGTGTAGCAATCTTTGTCAAAGACACTATAGCCTTCTCCCCCCTTGAGTCACATATAGACTCCAAGGGTCGATTCATCATTTTAAAATGCCTACTAAATTCACTCCCCTATACTATCTTAGCATTATATGCACCAAATTCACATCAACTTCCCTTTATTAGCAAGGTAATTCTTAAGGCTAAGCGAATTACGCAAAAAAATCTAATTATATGTGGTGATTTTAATATGGTCATAAATAACCAGCTAGATAGATCTAAGAGCAGTATCAAAAACGCCCCTGACTTGCAGCACCTCCTTTTAGAGGAGAATTTACATGATCACTGGCGCTATACTCACCCTAGCGATGTTGACTTCACCTTTTATTCTGCCGCACAAGGCACCTATTCTAGATTAGATTTTTTCCTCACAAACAGAATGGCCTTATCCAATACAATCTCATCAGAAATAGGCTTCCGCACCTGGTCAGATCATGCTCCAGTTTTTCTCACCATTAAAGACGCTTTCTCTCCCCCCTCCGATTTCCTGTGGCGCATAAATCACTTTCTATTAAAATCCAAAGAGGTAAATGATAACATCCAAAAGCATCTAACAGAGTACTTCTCTATTAATACTCCATCTGCCCCCTCCCCTAATTCCCTGTGGTGCGCTCACAAAGCCTATATTAGAGGAATTTTTATAGCCTTAGCATCTAAGGAAAAACGAAAGCGGGAAAAGGAATTAGATGACCTTCTTGGTAAGATTAAAGTGGTAGAGACCCAACTTAAGCATACCCCACAGACTAACCTGAATACTGAATTATCAACTCTCAAAACACAACTTAGGGAATTGAATCTAAGAGAATACGAAAAATGTTTGTCCAGGTCCAAATGGAACTTCTATCTAGGTGGGGACCGTCCGGGAAAATTGCTGGCAAGAAGGGTCAAAAAGATACAAGCAAATTCCAAAATTTCTTTTTTAACATCCCCGGATAAGAAGAAAATCTATGACCCCCAGCGAATAGCAGACTCCTTTGCAGACTATTACCAATCCTTATATAACATTGGGAAGGATAACCCAGAGTTTCTGGTTAACAAGACGGATATAGACAATTTTTTAGCTAGAACCAACCTTCCAGTCCTATCAGAACAACAAAAACAATCCCTTAATGCTCCTATATCTATCTCAGAATTGGAGCACACTATTAAAACTTCTAAACTTAATAAATCACCCGGCCCGGATGGATTCACAATCGAATATTACAAACTCTTCTTACCCATTTTAGCTCCCCATCTCCTGAATACTTTCAATGTGATTATAAATAGCGGTCTGCCCCCTAAAGAAATGCTTTCAGCTACCATAACCACTATACCGAAACCAGGCAAACCCGCAGACTTAGTAACTAATTATAGACCAATTTCACTCCTCAACTGTGACATCAAATTATATTCAAAAATTATTGCGAACAGGCTGAAGACCATACTACCCTCATGATCAAGAGAGATCAGGGAGGCTTTGTTTATGGCCGACAGGCTAGGGATGGGGTCCGTAGACTTCTTAATTTGTTACATAAATTAAACAACCCACCTACATCTGCAGTTTTACTATCACTGGACGGGGAAAAAGCCTTTGATAGAATCAATTGGGTATATCTTGAAGAAGTATTAAAGAAGTTTGGCTTTGAAGGTTCAATTTTAAAGGCTATCCTAGCACTCTATACCAACCCTTCTGCAAGAGTGTATGCATCGGGGTTCTTCTCTCGCAGCTTTCAGATCACAAATGGCACACGGCAGGGTTGTCCACTGTCCCCTTTCATTTTCAACTTGTGTGTTGAACCATTGGCTGAACTTATCAGAACTTCTCCTTTAATTTCGGGCATCTCATTACACAAAACTGAACATAAGGTTAGCTTATACGCCGACGATATCCTAATCACTTGCCAAAACCCACTGGTGTCTATCCCTGCTCTTCTTAACCTACTAGAATGGTATTCCCGCCTCTCTTACTATAAACTAAATAAGTCCAAATCCACACTTTTAGCAATCAATTGCCCCGAATCTCTTAATTTACAACTAAAGCAATTCCAATTCTTATGGACTGATTCCTTTGTTTCCTATTTAGGTATTAAACTCTTTCCTACCCTTACAAAGACTATAGCAGCAAATTTGGAGGACCTTGAGGTTACTCTGCAGTCGGAAATAACTAGATTACAGCAACTGCCCCTCTCATGGATGGCAAGAATAAACCTGTCTAAAATGCTTCTTTTGCCCAGATTCCTTTACATTGCGCGATCACTACCTTTCCTTTTCCCATCCCCACTAGTGAACAAACTCCAATCCCTACTCTTAAAATTCATCTGGGGCGCTAAAAAGCCTCGTTTTAAAAGGGACTATCTTTATAGACATAGTAAACTGGGAGGCCTATCTGTCCCAAATCTTCATAATTATAATGTAGCGGCTGTGCTCGAGCCAATATTTTACTTATGGAATAATCCGATGGCACACCATTGGTCATCAATGGAATGCCAATCAACTTTCCCATTTTCAGTGAGGGATGGGCTTATTGCAGCGCTATTTGGTCACAGAATTTCGAGTTGGGACTTTCCCACCCTCCAACACGTTGCCTTAGCTTGGTCTAAATATATAGTGCCCCTTCACAAGGTTTGGATACATAGGAACGACTGCTCTCTTTCTGTGTTGCACTATGTCTTTCCATCCCTATCTGTATCCCAATGGTTATCTAGTGGTATAGTTAAAATAGGAGATATGTACTCCAGCGATACTCTTAAATCCTTCGAAGATTTGAAACAAGAATTTGGTGTCCCACAAACTCAATTCTTTACTTACCTGCAACTTAGACACATTATTCACAGTTGGAACTGGGTTCCTAAACCAACAACCAACTCCCCATTTCAAAATTTCCTATCTCATAAGAAAGGATATGATAAAGGCCTTTCATTAGCCTACACTACACTTTCCTCCGAGCTGTTACTAAGCAAGCCCGACTATGCATTGAGGTGGGAAAGAGATTTAGGGACATCTTTCTTGCTGGATGAGTGGATTGAGGCCTCTTGCTCTCCACATAAATTATCTAGATGCATTAATCACACAGAATTGTCTAGGAAATTGCACCTTAGATGGTATCTCTCCCCTAACCGCTTAGAGCATATGACTCCTGGATATTCCCAACTTTGTTGGAGGAATTGTAGTGCTCTGGGATCATTACTTCATATGTGGTGGTCCTGTCCAGCGACTAGAGATTTTTGGTTGAAAGTGGAGAGACTCCTATCAGAGATTATAGGCCTTCCTTTTTCACTAACGCCGGAATTAGCAATCCTAGATATCTCCTTAAATGCCTTTCCTCCTTGCTTTCGGACAGTCATTTTTCATGTGTTGATGGCGGCTAGGTCAGTAATTGCCTTCCATTGGAAGCAACCTACACCATTAGCAATTGCTGAGGTGATCAACAGAACGAATGTACAGTTCCATTCGGAAACTTGCTTAATCATTCCGCCACATTTAGTCCCTAAAATTAGAGACAGATGGCTTATTTGGACAGAGTCCAAGTTCTTTAAATAGGGATCGAAAGAAGGACTCCCCTTTTTGTTTAAAGCGTAGTTCGCCGATTCTATACTCTCCTTTCTAACATGTGCTTTTAAGTTTCTTACATATTCTTAGCAGGATTATATGCTTGCCATGTTTATTATGACATGTCTCCCTTTAAAGGAGGCACCATCTGAGACCACCGAACCTAGAATGCTGTACTCTTATTAATAGTTTTAACAAAGTATATATAGGTAAGCAGAAGTATATTTACATCTGTATATATTGCAAGACCTTACTTCCGCTAAATCACTTGGTTGTGGATATAGGTGAAACACTGATATGTACTTGTTTGAATGACTCATGACTACCTGTTAAAATTGTTTAGTCTTTTTTGACTAGTGTTATTGTTGCTTTTTCCTTTGCATGTTGTATTGACTAAAATTCAAATAAAAATTAATGTTGGAAAAAGCTCGTCCCTGAGAAACCCTTTAATTATCAATGGACTCTAACCATACAACATTGCAACTAAAGACTGCCCACCAATTAGTGACTGCTATACGACCATCATAAAAACAATTTCCAACGCAATAGTTTCCTCACCATATTGGATTCTTATATGATGCATAAAAAAATCATACAACTAATAATTTTCTGGTTTGCATTATCTCTATGTACTTCCACAGAAAATCTATATTTTTATTATATGTTTTGTACCATGTACAATGCTCTTTGTAACATGCTCTTTGGGTAAAAAAAAAGAGTTAAAATACAGAATAATGACCAAGAAAAGATAACACCTATGCCCATCCTGTCTTCTCTTTACAGTAGAAGCTATTCAAGCTGTTTACTCGTTACATGACCATGTCTATAATTGATTGTACTGGTTTCTTACCTTTCATTAAGATCCTGCAGCCAATTATAAATAACTGGATTTGATAAGTGCTGATGTTGATTGCTGTACTCAACAACTGCATCATCACAATTTCATATTGAGACAGTCGACTTTCTCCTCTTATGCCAGATTTAATAAAAGTAGTGTAGCATTCATATATATATATACAGTTGAAACCAAAAGTATACATACACTATATAAAAAGATGCAGATGCAGGTTTTTCTCACTGACACGAAATCAGAATAAACCTTGCCCGTTTCAGGTCAGTTGGGATTACTAAAATTATTTATATTTGCCAAATGCCAGAATAATGGGGAGATAATTTTTTAAGACATTTTTATTACTTTCTGCAAAGTCAAAAGTTTACATGCATTTCATTAGTATTTGGTAGCCTTTTCCTTAAAATGTATTTACTTGGAGTAAAAGTTTTGGAATTCCCTTCCAAAAAGCTTTTAAAAAAAGTTGGATATTTTTTTCCCCCTAAAATTTTTAATGGATTGAGATCAGGGCTTTGTGAAAGGCCCCCTAAAAACATTGAATGGTTGTCAGTACTGTTTCCCCTAAATTTAATGACACAATTTTACCGGTTTTTGCCCGCATCTTTACAAAAGGGGTTTTTGGTTTTGGGTTTTATTTTGAATGTCAGACCCCGCAAATTCAACTTGGGGAGAAGGAACCATTCTTTTCCCTTTGCGGGTTTTGATTAGAGTTTGGGCGAAAATTTTTCAAAAATTTGATTCGCGGGCTTCGCCCAATTTCCCGGCCCAAAAAAATTTTCGTCCCCCAATTTAATTTTGGGAAAGAATCGGTTAAAAAAAAGCTTTTTTTGGGGCAAAAGAGCCTGTAGGGTGCTTTTTAGAAAAAATTGTGCCCTGCTTAAAAATGGAGGGAGTTTTGGGTTTGGGGTTTTTTTTAAAAATGTGTGTTTTAGCTGGGGCACCACATGACTGTTCGCCCCTTTTAGAATTTGCTACACTTAAAAAACCCTGGGATTAAGGGTGAAAACTGACCAAATAATTTGATGCCCGGGGGAACGCAGGCCCGTAAAGTCATGGCGCGCGTGAAAAAAAAAAAAGCTGAAAGGGGGAAAAACCCCATAGCCTTAAAAAACAAATAGAAGTTTGGGGGGCCCCCCAAAATGAGCACAGTTTAAAAGGGCATACAGCAGGAGTCACCCCCGGCGGGCCAGCTTGGTGTATTAAGGCAAAGTGTTGAAAACCAAAATAGGGCTACACTTTTCCCCGATTTACATTGGGCCCCAACCCCCCCAAAAAAAGTCGGTGGGTTTGTTCCCCAAAAACCCCCAGTTGGCATGGCCGGGAGGGTGAGGGTCTTCAATTTTTCAAAACCCCTCTGTTCCCTTTTTCTTCCCCCAGCCAGAGAACTTTCTTGTGTGTGGCCCCTTTCGCCCCTTCCGTGGGAACCAAAAAAAATTTTAGGAAAATTTGGGGGAGCAAAAGAGGGGGGGGAAGAAACCTCCCTTGCTTTTTTGCAGAAGCGGGCAAAAAAGTGATGGGGGAAAAAAAAAAAAAAAAACCCCCCAAACCCCCAAAAAGGGGGTTATTTTTGCGAGCGGTCAGGCTTTTGTTTTAGCGACACGTTGAGGTGGGGGGGGCGGTGAAGGGGAAAAAATAATCAATTTTAGCGATCGCATTGGGAGCCCGGGGTGAAGCAAGAAGGTGGGAAAGGTATTCTGGTGCCCCAGTTAAAAAAGGCATAAAGTTCCCCCAAAAGGAAAATTACCCCCTAATGTCCCCTTTTGCCCTTTTTCCCTGGGATGAAGTGGGCCCCCAGCGGTTCGCCTAACCCCTTTATACCCCTTGGCCCCGGGCCCGGAAAAGATCCCCTTTTCTTAATTAAGTTTTAGGGAAAGGGAGAAGAAGGGGAGGTTTGGGGACAGAAATTTGGGGGGTTTTGGGAAATAGAGGTTAATTTTTTGGGGAAAAGATGTAAAGTTGGGTGTCTTCAGCATACTGGTGGTTTTGAAGCCATGTTTATGTATGAGCTGACCCCGGACCAACAGTGTACAAAAGGGCTTCCTATTATTATTGGGGAAAAGAGGGGCGCGCTTGGTTTAGGCGTGGGGGGGGCCTTTAAAAGGGGAGAGGGGGGGGTCAGCAGGGTGGCCAAACAATGCGGGTTGGGAAAAACCCAAAAAAAGGGCCCCGTTTTAGACCCACCCCTTTGCGGTCCCCGAAAGTTGGCGGCCAGGGGGCTAGGGGGGAAAAGGGTTAAAAAAAAAAAAACCGGGCCCCTTTAAAAGTCAGGGCAGTTTCGGAGCTTTGGTGGTTTAAAAAACCTATCAGTGGTTTGCCAGGGTTTGCGAGACACCAGATGGGTTTAACTTTAAATATATGGGAATTGGGGCAGAAAAATAAAAAACGTGACCAGGGACCCAATGTTGGGGACCACGGCCCTTTCTCCCCAATTAAAGTTGTGTAAACCTTTGTCTTTCAGTTGTGGTGGGGCCTTCTGTCCCAACCGCAGGCAACAGTGGCCCGTGTTTCCATTTCGGCTTCAAAGGGGTTAACCCCCTCTGCAAAGGGCAAACCCCTGTCATTTTTCTCTTTGATCCAGGGTATCCGGTCCCCCGGCACATTTGGTGCCAGAGTCGTTGAAGGGACAATTTTCAAGGACGCGTATGCGTTAGCCCTTTCCTAAGTGCTGAAAAATGGGCCCTGTTTCCCGCCAAATTGGTTGGGCCCGCAGTCCCTCCCTTTTTAAGGGGGGTGGACCTGCACCCCTTAAAGAATTTGGCCCGAAAAATTGGGGATTTCCCCTTTTTTTTTTTAAATTTTAACGACAAAGGGGAGTGGCTTTCCTTTTACCACCCCAAGCCCGGGGGGTAGCGGCCCAAAAGCCAGGGGGGTGGGGGTTAAGTAGGGGCCCGGTTTTTACCAAGGCATGCAAGGGAGTATGGTCTTTCTGCGGCGGGAAAATTTTTACCCGGTTGCTCCCCCGGCCCCCATTCTTGAGGTGGAACCCAGGCCCCAGCGGGTACAGAACGTAAGCGAAACTTTGTAGTCAAAGGTCAGGCCCAAAAAGGGCAGGGAGGCAGGGGGAGATTCGGTCAGGTAAGTAGCAAAAAAAGGTTGGGTTACATTTGGGAGGCAGGGAACTGATGAAAAAGGGGGGAAAATTGGGGAACAGAGAAAGGTCATTAACGATTTTTTTGATAAAAGTGGAAGGAGTATTTCCCCGGGTGAAAAAAGTAAACGGGAGGGAAAAACAAGTTGACAAACGATTTGGGGGCCCCTTTTCCCTTTTAAACCGGGAAACCGAACCCTTGTGCAGGAAAGATGGGAAAAAACACGGTGTTTATGTGCGTTGGAGGGGGCTGAGCCCCGCTCCCCGATGGGATAATGTTCAATTGGTTTTTCAAGTTTACAATTTGCAAGACCCTTTAAAAATTTCCCGGGAAAATTTTGCATTTTAGGCCCTTTTACAGAAGCACCCCGTTCTTAAACGCAGCGGCAAGAACCCCCCCAACCCCCAAAATAGGTTTATATGTGACATTTCCCCAAAAGTTTGGGAAATTGGGCCTTTTCCCCCTTTTGGAATTGGCTTTGAAAGAGAAAGGGAAATTAATGATTTTTTGATCTCAAGCGGACAGGAGTTTCACCCTTTTAATTTTTTTTTTTGGCCAGTGGCCGTCATGGTGACATCGCCGTTTCCTCAGGCCCTTTCTTGGGGGACTTTGTTATTTGCAATCACCCGGGGCTACGGATTAATAAAAGTCATTCCCTGCTTCAAAATTTTTCAGGACAGCGGGGTTTTGTGGGATCCCCTGGGCCCCCGAAGCGTTTGGAAAAAAGGGGACGGCCCGGGGGCGGACTCCCAAGTAGGTCCCGGATTTCACCAGAGCCCCCCGCAAAGCGGGATGGATTGCTAGGGGGGAGTTACCAGGTTTTTTACCCTGACATGGGGTTGCTTGCGGGGCAGCCCCAGGTGTAGCCCCTGGTACAAAATCGTAAGGGAAACCCCGGAAATGGGGATAGGGGGTAAGGTTTAGGACAGGCGGAGTGGTTCTTTTGTCAAGGGACGGAGGCAAAAGGTACGGTACACAGATTGACCGGAGGTGAAGGGAAAAGTTTTTTTAGGTCAAAATTTTTATTATTTATTTATTTTATGTCTTGGAGGGGTTGTGTGAAAGGGCCTTTTCCATTACAAATTAAACTAAAAAAATTTTTCCCAGCCCTTTAAAAAATTTGGAAAACCCAGATTTAAAAGTTTTAGGGAACTTTTCCTTTATCAAATTTTTGTTATCTGTTTATGAACAAATGAATGTTTATTAAATTGTTTTTTTAAACCCCTTTTAAATCTTTGTGGATATAATTTGTTCCACGGAAAGGGATGGCCCCCAAAAGGGGTTGGTTTTTTATTAATTTTTTAAGTAAAGATATACGATTAAAATTTTTATACTGAAGGGTTGGGTCCAAAACCAGTTTTTCCCGCATTTGCTTTTGTTTTTTTTTTGTTTTTGTCCCCCTTTTCCCGTTTTGTTTCTGGGAAACCCTCAAAAAATGGGACAGGGTGCCAAAAAAGGGACCTAAAACATTCCTGAAATTATGGTCCCCCTTCAGTTCAAGGGTTTAAAATTTCTGCCCTTTGGGAACCAAATGGGAAAATCAGAAAAAAGGATTCAAAAACCCTGGGTTTTTATTTTTTGAAATTTTTGTCATTTTGCTGTCCCCTTTCAAATTTTGGTTTGGTTTGCAAGAGGGTGAACCCCTTCACCAAAAAAACCTCCCTCACCTTTTCCCTTTAAAACTGCAAGAAAAAGGGGATGTTGCCCCCCCCTTCCGGGGTTTCCAATTTTAGCTGATGACTGTCCCCAAATTTTTTCTTCCCCGAGGGATAGTGGTGCTGAGCCGACCACTTCTAGTTCTCTGGCCCGAGGGAAACCCCAACGGGCCCGAGGCGGGAGGGGACAGGTGGGGGTCCGTGGGGGAACCCCAACCGGGCTGTTGGCTTGGGTTTTCAGTGTCTCTGGGATGAAGTTGGGTGATACTCAAACAATTTAAGAACCTTTTGGGGAAACAACCAAACGGCGCTATATGACACCGGGAGTTCTGGGGCCCCACCGAATGACCCCCTGCGGTTCCCCCTTCTGGGTGCGATGTGCCCGCTCCAGGGTTTTTTTGCCCCAGCCTCGCATGTGCGAGCCGGGAAACCCCTCTGTGGACCTACTGTTTGTTTTAAAAAATTTTAAGGCTTGGGTTTTAAAGAAGATATTGTATATGATAAAAACATGCCATGTATTTTTTCCAAATGAAAACTAAAAAGGTTGGGTTCCCTTGGAAATAAAAAATTGGGCCAGAAATCCCCCCAAAAAAAAAAAAATTTTCCCCTTTTGGGGTTTAGGTAACCCCCTGGTTTTGTGGGTGGTGTAAAAAAGCCCGGGGTTTTTTTACTGACTAAAAAAAGCCCCAAACAGGCCCTTTAAAAAAACCCCTTTGGTATAAAAATTTCGCTACAGAAATCACCAGGAAAATATTAATGGGATGTGGATGTAAAAAAACCATGTTTTTTTTTGGAAAATGAAGCACAAAAAGGTTTGTAAGCTTTGGTTTTAAATTGCCCCTTTCAGAAATCACCCGGGAAAAATTTAAAGATTTAGGCTTTAAAACACTGAGTATTTTATAAAAAATTTAAAAGCCCCTAAACAAGCTTAAATTTTGCCTTTAATTAAATTGCGCCCCCAGAAATTTTCAGGAAAAAATTTTACTCGTAAAGTGGCGTTTAAAAAAAATGTGTATTTTACAGAAAAAATAAAAGACAAAGACTCTTAAAATTTAACCCTTGGATATAAATTTTTTACCCCAGAAATTTACCAGGAAAAAAATTTTTTTTGTATGTGGGATTTAAAAAAACCCCCCGGGATTTTAAAATATAAAAACAAAAAACACGTTAATTAACCCTTGGTATAAATTGCGCTTTAAAAAAATGACCCGGGAAAAAATTTACCCCTATGTGGGATAAAAAAACATGTGTTTTTTTAATGAAATAAAAGCAACAAAACACGCTTAATTTAAAAACCCCTTTGATATAAATTGTGTAGAAAACACGGGAAAAATGTAAAGTATGTGGGGATTTTAAAAAAATGTGTATTTTATAAAATAAAAGCAAAAACAGCTTAATTAACCCCTTGGGTATAATTTCGTCCAGAAAAAGACCAAAAGGGAAAAAATTAATGCTATGTTTGCGTTTAAAAAAACCGAGTATTTTCTGAATATGAAAGCAAAAAAAACCGGTTTTAAATAACCCTTGGTATAAATTGCCCCTCCAGAAAACCACCCGGGGAAAAAAATTTAAATGGTATGTGGGGTATAAAAAAAACCTTTTTTTTATGACAAAAAGCCCCCAAAAAGGCTTAAAAAACCTTTTTGGGTATAAAATTTTGCTAAAAAAATTTAGAAAAAAAAATTAAATGGTTTTTGGGGTAAAAAACGTTTTGTATTTTAAAGAATAAGAAATAGCACATGGGTTAAAATAAACCCTTTGGTTTTAAATTTTGCTTCCCGAAAACAAAGGAAAAAATTTTTGTCTTTGGGCCTTTAAAAACACCCTTTTTTTTACGGAAAATAAAAAACACAAAAAGCTTTAATTTAACCCCTTTAATATAAAAATTTCGCTCCAAAATCACCCGGGAAAAAATTAAATGGTTTTGGTGGGGGTTTTTACTGACTCCCAAAAATACAAAAGGGTTTTTGATAAAACCTTTTGGTATAAATTTCGCTACAGAAATCACCAGGAAAAAAAACCATTTAAATTTAAAGCCCTGTTAAAGTTGTATTTTTGATAAGAAAAACACAAAAGCAGGTTTAAAAAACCCCTTTGGATTTTTAAATTAAGGTAAGAAAAACAGGAAAAAATTTTTCATTTTTTGGGGTTAAAAACAATGTTTATTTTAAAGAATATAAAAGCACAAACAGCTTAATTAAAACTTGGAAATAATTTGGGTTTCCCGAAAAAATTTCCCGGAAAAAAATTAAATGGTTGGGCTGTCAGGGTGCCCCCGCGGGTTTAAACCCCGGGGCGCAGGGGACCCCTGCCCCCGGTCTGGTGGCGTGTGCCCGCATGTCGGGGCCCGCGGGACGCGGCTTGCTCAGCGGGTATTTGGTTTACCCCCCCGTTTGTCCCCCGGTTTTATGTTTCCCCGGCCCCGGGAAAGTCCCCGCCCCCTTTGGGGCGCGCCCGGGTTGGGTTTTAAAATTTTTAAAAAGGGGCCCGGCACCCCGTGATTGGTATTTTGGCCGCTGCCCTTTTTTAAAAACCTGCCCCCTTTTGATGCCTTGCCCCAAACTTAGTGCCCATTGTTTTGAGAAAACGTTTAATTTTGTTCTGATTACCCTGTACCGTTCCCCCGACACGAATCTTGCCCCCTGCCCCGACCAAATTTCCCGTCCCCCACTATGGCCTGCCTTTCCCATTTTTTTACCACACCTCGGCGCAAAGTCCAATCCCGTTTGCGGCGGGCCCCTGGTGAAAAAGGCCTTTCTTAAAATTTCGGGTTCTTTGGCATGGTTTACACCAAAACTTGCGGTGGTCCCCCCGAGGATCCAAAATACCTTTCCCCCATGAAGTGGTGACAAGAAAAAAATTTAAAGGATTGTGGTTGTAAAAAGCCATGTTTTTACTGAATATGAAAGCACCCAAAAAGGTTAAATAACCCTTTTGGGTATAAATTTTTCGCTCCAGAAATAAAAAGGAAAAAATTAACTCGTATGTTTTTCCCTGTAAAAATTTAGGTTTTTTATGGAAACAAAAGCACAAAACGGCTTAAATAAACCCCTTTGGGTATAAATTGGTTACAGAAATCACCCGGAAAAAATTTAAATGGGATGTCCGTTAAAAAAGCTTGTTTTTTACTGAATACAAAACACAAAAAGGCTTAGATAACCCCTTGGGAAAATTTAATGCGAGAAGACAGATGGAAAAGTTTAGGGGAGAATTAGCCAACTGGGCTTGAATTTCAATTTCCCCCCAAATGAATCAAAAAGATAACGGGGAAAAAGGAGCAGTCTATGATAAAAGCAGTGCACCCCCCCAAAACGTGTTTAAACAAAAATTTTTTTTGTGTGAGATTCTGCAGAGCAGTGCAGAGGGGGGGACAACGGGGGCAGTGTGGGGCAGCTAGCATGGCGCCCCGGAAATTTTAGTGCTGTGCCCGGGCTTGATTGGCTTAAACTTGCACATGTCATTGAGGGTGTTTTCCCTTTTTCCTCCCAGATTTTTTTGTCCCTGAATCCATGTGCTTGCGGGGGGCCCCCTTTTGCAATTAAAAAAAAAGGGTTTTGTTTCCCCAAATTACCCCCAAAATTCTATTTGTTTCCAGAACCGAAGTTTTCCCGAAAAATTTTAAATAGCCCCCTTCGTTAAAAATCAATTCCCCCTCTTGTTTTGATGGGGGAACCCTTCCCTCTTGGTTTGTATTGTGATAAAATTTTTTGTACAAAAGAATGAGGCACCTTAGGTTTTGGAAATTGCACCTAAGGATGATCCCGGGTTGTGATGTCAACAATTTTGCCCCCTTTTTCTAATTTCCCCCACAGAAGCAGTGTGTTTCGGTGTGGCCCTTTAAACCCAAAAATATCCCCCGGGGTGTCTCTTTTAATAGATTGACATCATCCCTATGGGGTTTTCCCCAAAGTGTTTAAAGACATAATCCCAGTCTATTGTAACCTTTTTGGGCTTTTTAAGAAAGTAATCAAATGCCTTTAAAAAAATTCTTAATATTTTGGGGGGATTTGGAAATATAATCCCAATTGACCCGAAAAAGGGGAAGGTTTTTTTTTGATTTCTTTTCAAGGGTAATGAGGAAAAAATATATAATTAATTATACACATACTGGGATTTTAAATAAAAAAAGGGGGTTTATTCCCTTTTGTTTTAAAACCCAAAGTCTAAAAAAAAAAAAAAAAATTATAAAAAAAACCTTTTGTCAAGTTTTAGAACACTTTCCAGTTATTTTTGACATTAACACAGTTCTAGTGAAGCAAAAAACGTAAGATGGTTCAAAAGTTAAAAACTAAGTCAAAAACATAAAAATAGTATGAATTTTTAACCTCAAACACAACAATAGTCCACATTTTCTGATTTTAACCAAAGGGCTTTTTTCAGGGAAAACATTAAGGACATCTGCTCTACAGCACAGAAAGCAAATTAAAGTTTGAAGTTGGATGCAAACTATTCCAGTAGGTGTCAAAATTTTTGGAGATTAATTTCAAACCCTCTGATCCAACATAACCAGTGCTGGAACAGATTTCTGGAACACTATTTAGAGCAGGATTTGTACAATTTTTCTCTTCAGGATGGAGCACATTGCTATCATAATAGAAAGAAAAAAAGGGATTAACAAAAGAAGACAGACAGCTAATTATAACCCTTACAATTGCAGATCTATCCCACAGAGATATTGCCAAGGTAGAGTTTCCTATCCTATCAAAAGGTACTTGGCAACTGGAGGACACTCTGATAGAAAGACGTCTGTTAGACCAAAAGCGCCCACAAAATCAGATCAGAAGTTTTTGAGAGTCAAAAGTTTGTGTGATTTTCGCCACAGAACTCAATGTCTTCTAGCACAGTTTAATGCAGCAGAGTTTCTATTTCAACTGTTATGAGAAGACATCTATCTGTAGGTTTGACAGGTCGAGTATCAGTAAGAAAGAAAATGCTAAGATTGCAAAGAAAAAAAAAAACTTGCCTGGGCCAAGTAGCACCTCCAGTGGATTTAAGAGTAGAGGAAGGTCTTATCTACCTATGAATCAAATTTGACATCTTTGGTACATTACACGTTGTTATTGAGAGTCATTAGGTATGTGAAAGGATGGTTCCTCGGTGTGTAACTTCAACTGTCAAACATGGAGGTGGAAGCGTGATGGTCTGAGGATCCTTTGCTGGATCTGGAGCTGACACCTTTCACAGGATGGCTGCCACACTGGACAAAAAGGGCTATCACAGCATTTTGATATATCATGCAATACCCTCTGGTGTACAGCCAGTTGGTCAGGGGTTCATATTATAGCAAGACAATGATCCAAATCATACCTCTAGGTAATGTCTGAACTACCTAAGAATACTTGAAGAAGCCAGCGGGCTTCAAATAATGAAAAGGCCTGCACAGTCTCAAGACCTAAACGCCATTGAGTTTGTTTGGTAAGAACTGGTTAGAAGGATTAAAGCAAAGGAGCCTACAAGTGCAAGCCATTTATTAATACTTCAGCAACAATGTTGGGAAAACATTTCTGAACAATATCTCAAAGCAATTGTAGAAAGAATGCCTCCACTGTGTAAAGTTGTTTTAACAGCTAAATGTGGCTACATTAAAGAGTCTTAATTGTGTCTGCAGCTGCGAGCGGGCCGCGGCCCGGCACCCAGGCTGCGGGAGCGGCCGCAGCTCTGATCTCCACTTGCCTCGCCACGCTCCTGTTCCCGGCACGCGCTCCTGCTGCTGGCCAGGTGCGCACTCGCCCTCTAGGGCGCGTGCGATACTGCAGCTAAATTTAAAGGGACAGCTCGCCGGTCATTGGCTGCACCGGACGCTGACCCTATTTAAGTCCTGCCCCTTCTGTGTTACCCTGCCGAATCGATAGTGCCTGTGCCTTGAGAGGAAACATGTATCTTGTTTGTCTACTGTGTACCGTACCTTCTGCCTCCGTCCCTTGACCACGAACCATTGCTGTCTGTCCTGACCTTCTGCATGTCCCCGACTACGAGCCTGCTTCACAATTCTGTACCACGCAACACCTCGGCCGCCACCGCAAGCAAGTCACATCAGAGGTAGCGAACTGGTAGCAATCCACCGCAGCAAGTCCATCCCGCTTTGTGGCGGGCTCTGGTGAAAAGATTCAGCTCCCTGGCGTGTCTTACACCATCGCTTGTGGTGGTCCAGAGGATCCACTTCCACTGACCGTTACAGTTTGATTCGGCCATGGATCCCGCCAAGGTGCCTCTACCGAGCGTCTCTGACATCACCACCATCGTGGCCCAGCAATCTAAGCAGATCGCGCAGCAAGCGCAGCTGCTTAACCAGCTGAATACTATGATGCAGCAGCTCCTCGCCACTCAGTAGCAGCAGTCGGCTACGGTGGCTCCGCCTATGGCCCTAAACTCCGGTTGTCCATGCCGATGAAGTTTTATGAGGACCCTAAGGCTTGCAGAGGCTTCATCACCCAGTGCTCCCTCCACGTGGAACTTATGGCTGGTCAGTTCCCGTCGGAAAGGTCCAAGGTGGCCTTCGTGGTCAATCTTCTCTCCAGAAAAGTCCTGGCCTGGGTAACTCCACTCTGGGAACGAGGCGATCCTGTCGCAGCTGATCTTGCGACATTCCTGCAGGAGTACCGCAGTGTCTTCGAAGACCCTGCCCGCGCTTCGTCTGTCGAGACCGACTTGCTGAACTTGCAGCAAGGGAGCTCCTCTGTAGGAGACTACGCCGTGCAATAACGCACACTAGCTTCAGAGTTGGCTTGGAACGATGCAGCATTGTGCATCCAGCTAGATTAAGGATGCCCTCTCCACCAGGGACTCTCCGTCTTCATTAAGCGAGCTCATCCATCTGGCAACTCATATTGACATCCATCTCTCGGGGAGACGGGAGGAGCTGCGTCAAGAGCGTGTACCAGTCCAAACACATTGTCTACCCCATCTTGCTCTGGTGTTTTTTCGGCCTCCACTGCCTCCTTTTGGAAGAGGCCATGCAAGAGGACAGAGCCCACCTGACTCTGCAAGAACTTACCCGACGACGTGAGGGGAATCTGTGCCTTTACTGTGGCAGCCCTGAACATTTCCGCAGGGGTTGCCCGCTCCTTCCACAACATCCGGGAAATGCACGCACCTAGGCTTCGTGGGAGAGGCGTCCCTAGGTGTGAGCAATCCCTCTCCATGACTCATGCTCCCGGTTATTATCACAATCAATTCCGGAATCTCATTCCAAGTGGCTGCCTTCCGGGATTCTGGATAGTAGAATAGTGAAGAAATCAGGCGATACCTTTTAGAGGCTAACTGAGTATATTTGATAGTGAGCTTTCGAGAGGACTAGCTCTCTTCTTCAGACTGATGTTATAGCAGAGAGCTAGTCCACTCGAAAGCTCACTATCAAATATACTCAGTTAGCCTCTAAAAGGTATCGCCTGATTTCTTCACTATTCTACTACTTTCTATGGCTAACACGGTACAACATTATACTACTGGATTCTGGATATGCTGGGAACTTTATAGATGCTTCTTTGGTGGCCAAGTATTGTCTCTCGGTGGTTCGCTTAGACCAACCCTTGGTCATCTCGTCCATCAGTGGTGAGCTATTGAGTGACTCCATCCTCTTCCGGACCGAACCGGTGGTCCTACAAGGAGGAGCTTTGCACACGGAGAGGATCGCATTCTTCGTGCTACCCCATTCTTCCTCGGCTGTTCTCTTGGGGCTTCCTTGGCTGCAGTATCACACCCCTACGCTCGACTGGAAGACGGGTGAAATTTTACATTGGGATCGAGACTGCCAGTCTCGCTACCTATCAGCACCTCGCTGGGTGCACCCCAGTCCTCCACAGTCATCTCTCAAGCCACTATCTGGCCTGTCGCAACCGTATCAAGATTTTCAGGATGTCTTCTCTGAGAAGCAAGCAGAGACACTTCCTCCTCATCGTCCTTACGATTGCCCTATAGACCTACTGCCCGGGACTAGTCCACACCGGAGTAGTGTCTACCCGCTCTCCGTACCTGAGTCTCAGGTGATGTCGGCCTACATTAAAGAAAATTTACAAAAAGTCTACTTTTCCAGCTGGTGCCGGTTTCTTCTTTGTACAGAAAAATGATGGGTCCCTGCGACCGTGCATCGACTACCGTGGTCTCAACAAGATCACTATCAAAAACCGTTATCCTTTACCATTGATCACAGAACTCTTTGATCATCTCCAGGGAGCTAAAGTCTTTACCAAGTTGGATTTGCACGGGGGCTTATAATCTTGTCCAGATCCGGGAGGGTGACGAGTGGAAGACGGCAGCCGAAGAGGCCTTTTCCAAAGTGAAGGCAGCATTCGCCTCCGCTCCTGTGTTGTCCCGGTCTGATATGGAGTACCCTTCTTTTTAGAAGTTGACGACTCTTCCGTAGGGGCTTGGGCGGTCCTCACCCAAAAGGGGCCCAAAGGCAAGACTCAGACCTGTGGATTCTTTTCTAAGACATTTTCACCTGCGGAAAGGAACTACACCATCGGGGATCGTGAGCTTCTGGCCAATAAGCTTGCTCTGGAAGAATGGCGCCACCAGCTAGAGGGTGCTCGATTTCCCGTGAATATCTTCACTGATCACAAAAATCTCCTCTACCTCCAGACAGCGCAACGTCTAAACCCACGGCAAGTGAGGTGGTCTCTGTTCTTCGACCGGTTCAATTACATTATCCATTTCCGACCGACAGAGAAGAACGTCAAGGCCGATGCCCTCTCTCATGCCTCCGATGTCAGTGGAGAAGAAGAGGTCGCTCCACGGCCATCGTACCTCCAGAACGCCTGGTATCCGCGGACCACATTAACCTCCAACGTGTACCCCAGGCAAGACATATGTGCGCCCTGCAATCCGGTTGAGGGTTCTGAATTGGGGTCATTGCTCTCGCACAGCTGGACAACCTGGAGTTCGGAGGTCTTGCTCAACTGATTGCCCGGTTCTACTGGTGGCCTGATCTCGCTAAAGATGTGAAGGAGTTCGTGGAAGCCTTTACCACCTGTGCCCACAACAAGTCACCTCGACTCAGACCTGTGGGGTTACTCCAGCCGCTACCGGTACCTAGCAGTCCCTGGGCCCACATTGCCATGGACTTCATCACCGATCTACCTCCCTCTGACGGGAATACGGTTATATGGGTGGTCACTGACTGTTTTTCCAAAATGGCGCACTTCATTCCCCTGCCTGCTCTTCCCTCTGCTCCTCGACTTGCCAGCCTCTTTTTGTATGCATATCTTGCAGCTGCATGGACTTCCCCAACATATTGTTTTGGATCAGGGAGTTCAATTCGTCTCGAGATTGTGGCAAGGCCACTGCTCACTACTACAAGTAGAACTGGACTTCTCTTCCGTGTACCACCCTCAATCTAATGGACAAGTGGAGAGAGTGAACCAGGTCTTGGGTACCTATATACGCCATTTCGTATCCGCTAGACAAGATGATTGGTCCGGTCTGTTACCATGGGCGGAATTTTCGTACAACTCTCTGGAATCTGATTCTGCCAGGTCATCCCCCTTCTTTGTTTGTCTTTGGTCGGCATCCCCAGCCCCCCCTTCCACTGCCCTCTGCCTCCTCTGACGTTCCTGCTGTGGACAATATGGTCCGCAACCTTTCTGCCATTTGGAAGGATACGCGTTAATCTCTGCTTCAGGCCTCTGCTCGCATGAAGGTTCAAGTGGACAAACTGAGAAGACCCCCTCCATCCTTTTTTCCTGGCGATAGAGTATGGCTGTCTGCCAGGTATGTCCATTTTAAAATACCTAGCTATAAGCTTGGACCCCGTTTTTTGGTCCCTTTAAAGTCCTGAGGTGCATCAATTCTGTGGCCTACAAACTCCGGCTCCCTCCTATGATGCGCATCCCAAACTCCTTCCATATCTCCCTACTGAAACCGGTCATCCTCAACCGGTTCTCTCGGTCAGTGGTTCCCCCGTCTCCCATAACTGACTCCACCAATATTTTTATCGTCAAGGAAATTTTGGCCATGAAGACGGTTAGGGGGAGACATTTATTCTTGGTCGACTAGAAGGGGTTTGGGCCGGAGGAAAGGTCGTAGAAGCCGAAGGATAACATCCTGGACCGGGGTCTCTTGTCTAGGTTCCTCCGGGCCAGGAAGAGGGAGAAACTTAAGGGGGGGTACTGTTACGGGTGCAGCTGCGAGCGGCGCCACGGCCCGGCACCCGGGCGCGCCCGCAGCTCTGATTTCCACTTACCTCGCCGCGCTCCTGCTCCCGTCCTGGCACGCGCTCTTGTTGCTGGCCGGGTGCTAGGGCTTGCGCATGGTACTGCAGCTATATTTAAAGGGACAGTGTGCCGGAGATTGGTTGCACTGGCCGCTGGACCTATCTTTCCTTGTCCACCGACTAACGAGCGCCTGCTTCATGATTCTGTACCACGCAACACCTCGGCCGCCATCGCAAGCAAGTCACGTCGGGGTAGCGAACTGGTAGCAATTCGCCACAGCAAGTCCATCCCACGGTGCAGCGGGCTCTTGTGAAAACTGGATCTACTTAGATTCCGCTCCCTGGAGTGGCTTACACCATTGCCGACCTGTTATTGAGTCGGGCACCCCAAAAGGCAGGGACAGGGGTTGGGACCAGTGTCAGGGCCTCACACTGTCTGTGTTTGTTTGTGCGCCCCTGACGGGTCCCTTACATTATAACCAGCCTTACCCCAGTCGACTCTCCCCGTGGTTCAATATGAGTACCGACTTGTCGGTGACCGACCGCTTGCATGAGTTGACAACTCAGCTTCAGGGCATGGCGGGGTTATTAATCAAGTCTCGCCATAACTAACCCGGTACCTGGACTTGCCGCCCCATCTGTGTCCCTACCTGCCCCTGTTTTTGTGGATCCTAGCGTACATCATAAGTCTAAAATGCTTCTACCTGATTGCTTTGACGGAAATCCTGACAGGTTCCGAACCTTCAGGGAATCATGTAGTCTATTTTTTCGCTTCAACTATTTTCCCACTGAGGCTGAGAAGTAGCAGTTGTTGTGGTCTCTCCTCAGGGCACACCTCTGCCACTGGGCAGTAGCTATGCCCCTGAAGCCCTGAGTGGAGATAGTGGACAGATTGTTTTTTCGGCTTATAGGACAGGTTTATGATAACCACCAACCGTGTGGCATGGGCAGAGATATTTGCTATCTATTCTGCAGGGCCGCGTCGGCTGAAGACTACTGTTCCGAGTTCAGCCAATGGTGTACCGTTTATGGTGTGGTCGGACAACCTCTGAGACCCTTTGCAGGACAAGGAGCTGTCTGATGCCGTAAAGGATGCTATGGTAGCATCCAAGCCCTGAGACCTGAGTGAAAAACTTTATTCCCCCCCCTCCCCACGTCCTCCCCATGACTCTAGCCGTGATCCCCCCATTGACAGAAGATAAGGGAGAGTCGCAGGGAACAAAAGTGGGTTTATGTTCAGCTATGTCAGGCTTTCCTGTAAAACCTGGTCTTCTTCCTTTCTTTGAGGTAGTTTTCTCTCCATCTCATCAGTCTTTGGGGGGAGCAGTAAACCATGGTGTTGGCTTTTACATCTGTTTTGCCACAGGAGGAGACACGGTTGGGTGAACGCTTGTGCCTTTATTGCGGGAAGCCTGACCATTTTGAGAAACTGTCTTATTAGGCCTAACTCACCAAAGGGAAAAACAGAAGTCTGCGACCAAATTCTCAGGAAGTAACTCTGATGTACAGGTACCTCCTAACTCAAATAACAAGATGGTTTTGCGTAACTTGGTTTCTAGCTCCAAGGAGCGCGCGCTTGTGTGCATGTTTTGACTGGGTGCTGCTGTAATTTATAGTATGGTGTTGCTAAAATCATTGGGTTTGGAATTGTACCTTTGTGTTTCCATTTTTTGTTTAGGTGTAGATTCTACCCTCCTAACGGAGGATAGAATAAAATTTCGTACTGCTGAGGTACTTTGAAGGTTTGGAGTTGACTCAGAAATCCTTCACCGCGTCCCATTTTTTGTCATGGTGAAACTCTTGCTGAGATTATTTGGGGTTGCTGGCTTCGCCTCCATATTAGGTGTTCGATGGAGAAACCACTGAGTTTGATAAAATGGGGATGATCATGTGGTGCTCATTCGAAGATTGTGTAGCCCTTGGTGTGTTGCCTGTAATTAATACTCATGATTAGTGTTGAGCGATTACGGTGAGTGGTGATTATGAGGATGACCATTAAGTTATGGGAGAGCAACAAACCCTCATTCTTACAGCAAAAAGGCTGGAGAAGCTGGAATTAACCATTCCGCAAAGGACTCCAATGCGATAATGCTAATCTTTGGGCAACACATTAGGTTATACCAAGCACAGAAGAAAATCACACACACATTCATATCCCTGTCTTGTAACCCAGATGACACTTAACCTGCATCTCACAAATTAAAATGTGCAGAAGGCAGTATGATTTGAACCTTCATCTACTTGAATGGACATTGAAAATCTGTCTGGATCGCAGCATGAGCCCAAACTGAATGACTCCCCAGATTTAAAAAGTTGCGGAAAAAGCAAGGTCTTTCAAGTCCACCATGTTAATTTCACTGGACATAGACTATCCCTGTCTGTAGCCACAGCATGGAGCCCCAAACCTGCATGACCCCAGATTAAAAAGTGAGGAAAAAAGGAGTCTTTTCAACCACCATTTTAGTTTTCATGGGGACTTAGATCATCCCTGTCCTGAGCCACAGATGAGCCCCAAACCTGGAACAAAAAAGATGACCCCCCAGATTAAAAAGTGCTGGAAATAGGAGTCGTTCAACCACACTTTTAGTCTTCATGGACAGTATACTGTCCCTGTCATGGGTAGCGCTTGACCCCTCTGCATGAGTGCGGACCACTTGAGCTTCACTTGGAATACTGAGTGGTTAACGGCTCCTGTTCCACCTGGGGAACCCCCCCCCCCCCCCCCCCCCCCCCGGCACACAAAGTGCACTTTTCTTGGCATTCTTTTTTTATTTTACTCAAGTGTGGAGGAAAATTGTCTCTGTACTTTGGTTCTCTGTTCGTCGCCATATCTCAATGTTCCTCTGAATAGAACCTACAATCTGGTCAAGTTTTTCTATTTACCTTCCCTTGTAAAATTAGAGGATTTTTTACAGTTTTTTGTCACAGCAAGTTTTTTTTGTAGTTTATTCTAGAAAACACATTTTTAAAATAGGATGGAATCCCCTCCCCACCATGTCTTTGTTTTCTTTTTTAATTGTATTAAATGGGTTGTTCAATACAGGGATTGATTGCTATGTTATAGATTTGCAAAAAACACGTAATTTTGCGAAATGTGTCCAAATTTTAACAGATGATCTACTATTCCTGTTTCTGACAGACCATCACCTTGGAAAAAAAAGCCACTCTTGACAATTTTGATGAACAATTTCTGTTAGAAACAACATTTTTTTTATAATAGGATGTAGTATAGCTGCACTTAAAGAAAATGCCAAAAAATTCAAAGCTGACCCTTGAGCCATTTTTTAATTTTAGACAATTGTGAAGAACAAAATGTCTAGTTTGAAAAAACATTTTTTTATAATTGGGACCTGTAGTATTGCTGCATTTCAAAGCAGCAATGGGACCCAAAACCATTATAAAAATGAGCTTCTCAAGCCACTGTTAAAATTGTGAGGGAGAAAGAACTTAGGTAAGCCACATTTTCTGTTCCAATGGACCTGATTTTTGTGTATCTCACAGCTACATGACCCCATAAAATTATAAATAATGGGACTTCTCAGCCACTATTAAAAATTCGTGTGGGTGAAATGCCCTTAAAGCCACATTTCTGTTCCAAAGGACCATTATTATGTGTATTCACAGCAACATGACTCCAAAACCCAAAAACCAATGACAATGCGAAAAACTTTAAAGATAAAGTGAGTAAATGGAATACCGGTTGTTGTTATGAAACCTTGCTGTCTTTTTACAGTTCCTACAGGAAAACCAGCAAAATGAATGTTGGGAAAGAAATAAAATTGCAGTAAGGATATGATCCATTTTTAAAAACAAAGTTTTAAGAGACAAAAAAAGACCATTTCTGTTTGAAGCGGAATGTGGAAGTAGACGGCAACTAATCGGTGACCTCGGCAATTGGGGCACAAATATTTCAGATATCCATGTGATTCATCTTGATGAAATGTCAAACGATCACATTATCTCCCCGTTGGAAAAGCCGGATGCGTTTGGCGTTGTTAATGATCCTCCAGCTGTGTGAAGGTCCGCTCAGATATGACGCTGGCTGCTGGGAAGGACAACACCTCTATGGCGTAGCGAGTGAGCTCGGGCCATTGTCTCCTTTGGATACCCCAGAAGTCTATTGGGTCGGAACTACATCCAAAAACATTGGTGATGAGACGCAAGATTGTGTGATACCATGATATTAAGGGGTTGCTGTGTGTTGTATGTGTGCCTGACTTGCATTGCGTGGGGGGTGAGGTGGTAAATAAAGATGCCAGACGGTCACCACCAACATTAGGTTCTGCCTCTCGCTGATGCTGCTGCCGCTACGGCTACTACACCAACCCCTAACCTGGCACTCTATGCTGTCACGTCGCTGATGTTGTTCCACCGTGACATTTGGGGAACGTGAAGCAATACGAACAGATGTCTCCAGTTGATAATCAGAATGGTCTCCATTTTGTATTTTATCCTTTTTTTAATTTTGGGTGGGTGGAGGAAAGTGCTGAGTTTTGTTTTGTACGGGGATCCAGGAGGGTGGGCAACCACGTAACGTTGTTCAAATTGATGGCCTTAATGCGAGGATCAATGTTGGAGGAAATGGAGAAATCCAAGCATCATGTGAAGAGTGGGTGCTTTGTTTCCCAAGCCTCTGGGTCGAGGGGCACTACAAACTGATCTTCTCATCTTCTCCTCTAGCCTCAAATTCGCGCCAACCCTGTTCCAAGGCAGGGAGTTCGGTAAATGTCGTTGTTAGGATACTCCTCTCTCCTCTCCTCGTGCCTCCGGCAACAGATCATAACAGCCTGATTGCCTGACATGATTCCACCTGAGAGTGATGCACTCACCTTGCACTAGTTGGGACCCGAACACTGCCTTATGAAGACGATGAAATTGTGAAACTGTGGGGACTTGTGGATTTGAAGGGAGAAAGGTCCATGTCCGCATCTGGGTACCGTCTCCTCTCCGTCGCTGGCGGGACCCTGTTGTTTCAGAGTGGTCCAACGATGTTCCAGAACTAAGAATCACCTCAATGCTCATGCTGACGGGCATTGTCCGCACTGACATTTTGGTGTGCTTCTTCACAATGGCAAAGATGGTGACAGGAGCTCTTTCACCTGCTCACTCTCGGTGGCTTCAAACCCCGAGGTCCGCCTCCGCTGCTTGTCAGGCATGTGTCTCTTCGTACTGCGTATCGCATTGCGTGCTTCCACAATCGGCTGGAGATGTGGAAGAGGTTGGAACTTACCAGCGTGTTGCCACGTCAACTATGAGACGGTTGACGGGGAGGCTGAGCTGACGCTGCAACGCCCTCCGCGCCTGCGCGCGCGCAGAAGCAGGGGGAGAACGCGGAAGTGGAACTTTAGACTTGAGCCTTTTCCTCAGCAGGGAGTCGGACCTGGGTAGCCTCTTTAGAAATTTTTGGACGACATGGTTCATGATGTGCCAGGCAAGGGATGTTGCTCAGTCTATCGATATTAAGGGCGGCCAGAGATTTCAGCCTGTGATCGAACCACTTGCCTGGCACAAGGTTTTGGCCACCAGCCACCGCTCGGTCTCGTTGCAGAGGAGCGTTTTTCCACAGCTATGACCTGTGTGTGAACGGCCTACATGACAGATTAATTTTCAAACGGCCTGGTTTGTCTGCGGCACGTGTGCCACAGGGGACCCCCTTGGGGGACAAGATGACTTGCAATCCTGGGTTTTGAAGAGCCCGTGCGCGAGACTGAGAGCCACCGTCACCCCGAGGATATTCCACCCAGCTCACAGTGAGTCTGTCAAGAGATATAGCGGCTTGGCGTGTTATTAGTCCATGCGCGCGCGCGCTCGCGCGCGATGGACTTTTCCGACACCAGATGAGACACGGCCTTGAAATTAAGTTGACAGTGGCTGGCCAGGGCAGGGACGGCTTTCTGGCAAAGAATGCATGCTGGATTTGGTATTGGGGGCAGGCAAGGGACATGGAGTGGCGGAACCCATTGTGTACACACTCGCTCGCGCCAAGCAGCTAAATTTCCAAGGCAACCAACAAGCTGACGTATCCCGACATTTCAGGCTTTGCTTTTGGATGGTTTGGGTTAAAGTGTTTCTTTGCTCCCAAACCTGGAAGAAGAAGGTGGATTTTGATGGGCCGCTGTACGGCGTGAGGTCGTCAACCGGCGGAAGGAGATGGGGTAGGATGGGGTCTCTGGTGGGTGTGGTGGCATTCGAGTGACGGTGGGGGCTGAAGCGGGAGGCTGATCCTGTGATAATGATCTGAGGAGATTGTGCAGCTGAGGTACGCTTGGTGTGGTGAGGAGGAGGAGGGGAGACAGAGGGTGGTTCCCCCAGTTTTGATCAGTGGTTGGAGGCCCGGCGTCGGTCTGGCCTTTTTTTGGAAAGTGTTGCTCATTTCAACTATGCCATTAGCTGCATTAGGTGACTAGAATGTTGGTGGTGGTTTAACCCATAAAGTTCTTTCCTCCCCTGCCTTCTATTTCCGCCCCGCCGTTTACGGGCATAGGCGGCTTGACATAGGGGTGAATCAGAGGCTTGGTCAAAGAAGGCCTGGCTTGAGAGGTCCTGGACCTTTTTGTCGGGATAAGCGTGGCAGGGGGTTTGCGCTGACGTGGTGGCGGAATCATATCAGCGGACTTCTGCGACGCCCTCTCCCTTATGAGGCAGATACCGTATGACTAATACCCTTGTCTTCCTCATCGTCCAGTGATGAAGCGCTCGCAAGCAAATTTGCTGTTAAGGTCACGTTGGAGCGCAATCGCGTTGATCATATCAACACAGGTGACTTGGTGTCCTGATTTGCATCCAGGAGTGCGGGCTACAAAGCAAGAGGGACTGCAAGGCGTTGCGACGTCCGGGATTTTTTGCCGATTGCCGGTTACTTCTCTCCTCTGATGGCATCAGTAACTGGGGGGGTCAGGCAGAGAAATATCCTCTTTGGCTCTCTTGTTTATTTAACATGCCTTTGACCCCACCGCATTTTTTTTTTGTTTTTGTCATCAAAGAGGTTTCAGAAATGGATTATCCACATGGGAGGTACACAGGGTGACTTTTTTAGCTGACTTCATGTTGGACGGATGATGGTGTTGCTGATGAGACATTTGTGGCCGTGACTGGCGAGGAGAGGAGGTAAGACTGTGGATGCAGGTTGATTTAACCAATGAAGGACAGATTGGCGAAGTGTTCGATACTGAGATTCACAGGGCCTGACCCAGCGATGACAGGCTGACGTCTAAAGTGACAAATCGCTGCATGCGTGTTGTCGCCAGAACTGGAAGGAGCACCTTCTCTGCTTCTCTACTCCATGTCCTACCCCTCTTTGCTCGCTTACCACATGAATTATCGTCCATGTTCCAGAGGAAATATAAAAATTTGAGAAGGTATGGAAAGGAGTTTTTTTGAAAGTCTCTATTAAAAGAAGGCAGTTACAGCTATTCTAAAATTCCTCAAATCAATACAAAACTTGTGATTCAAATATAAACTGCAAGGTAGAGCTATCAAAAAGCTGGCCTGCGCAAAGTGAAAAAACACATATCTGAAATGAGGTATTCGGATATACAAGGTATTTTTGGCACTTATCCCAATTCACCTGTGGTGCATATAAATTTGTGTATTAAATTTAATGAAAGTAGATCTATCAACAAAGATGGCCTGCGCCAAAGTGAAAAAAACACCGTATCTGAAATGTATTCGGATAATAAAAAGGGATTTTTGGACTATCAATGCACCTGTGGTGACTTCAAAATTGCTGGCTTCAAATGTAACTGCAAAGTAGATCTATCACCCAAGCTGGCCTGCGCCAAAGTGAAAAAAACATATCTGAAATGTATTCGGATATACAAGGTATTTTTGGCACTTTTCAATTCACATTGTGTTGATACTAAAATTGCTGGTATTTCACAATTTAATGAAAGTAGACATCTACAAACAAAGGGCCTGCGCAAAGAGAAAAAACACACGTATCTGAAATGTATCGATATAAAAGGTATTTTTGGCACTATTAATTCACCTAGGGGACTACAAAATTGCTTTATTCAAATTTAACTGCAAAGTAGATCTATCAACAAAGCTGGTGCGCCAAAGTTGAAAAAAAACATGTATCTCCCCCGGAATTATTGGATAATAAAAGGTATTTTTGGCACCTATAATTCACCGTGGTGACAACAAAAATTGATGGATTCAAATTTAATGAAGTGATCTATTCAACAAAGTGGCCTGCGCCAAAGTGAAAAAAACGGTATATGAAATGTATTGGATAATAAAAAGGTATTTTTGGAACCTACAACTTCACCTGTGGTGGACTACAAAATTGCTGGACTTCAAATTTACTGCAAAGTAATTCTATCAGCAAAGCTGGCCTGCGCAACAAAGACGTGCAAAACACGTATGAAATGTATTGGATATTAAATGGTATTTTTGGACCCTATCAATTCACCTGTGGTGACTTCAAAATTGCTGGATTAAAATTTCAACTGCAAAGTAGATATATCAAAATAAGTGCACACGCGCGCCAAAGTGAAAAAACAGTATCTGAAATGTATTCGGATAATAAAAGGTAATTTTTGTGAGTATCAATTCACCTGTGGTGACTACAAAATTGCTGTATTCAAATTTAACTGTAAAGTAGATCTATCAACAAAGCTGGCCTGCGCAAAGTCAAATAACCAGTATTCTGAAATGTATTGGGATACATAAAAGGTATTTTTGGCACCTCTCAAATTCAACCTGTGGTGGACTACAAAATTGCTGGATTAAAAGGTAACTGAAAGTAGATCTATAAACAAAGTGGCCTGCACCAAGTGAAAAAAACCGATATCTGAATGTTATTGGATAATATAGCTTATTTTTGGCACTATCAATTCACGTGTTGGTGACTATAAAAATGCTGTTCATTCAAATTTAACTGCAAAGTTGATTATAAGTGCTGACCTGCGCCAAAGTGAAAAAAACACGTCTCTGAAATGTATTCGGATAATAACGCGGTTTTTTGGCACCTATCAATCAACTGTGGTGAATACAAAAATTGCTGTATTAAATTTAACTGCAAAGTAGATTATAACAAGCTGGCCGCGCCAATGTGAAAAAAACAGTATCTGAAATGTATTCGGATAATAAAGGTATTTTTGAGTAACTATCAATTATGTGGTGGACTACAAAATTGCCCCCCCGGTATTCAAATTTTACTCCGTAAAGTAGATCTAACAACAAAGTGGCTGCGCCAAAGTGGAAAAAACAACTATCTGAAATGTATTGGATAATAAAAGGTTATTTTTGGCAACCTATCAATTCACTTGGTTGATACAAAATTGCTGTATTATCATTTAACTGCAAAGTAGATCTATCAACAAAGTGGCTGCGCCAAAGTGACAAAAACGTATTGAAAATGGTATTCGGATATTAAAAGAGTCTTTCTTGGCACCTATCAACTTCCTATGGTGCTTACCAAAAATTGCTGGATTAACATATTTACTCAAAGTTGATCTATAAACAAAGCTGGCGCGTTAAGTTAACAAAAATGAAACACATGTAAAAACACGTATCTGAAATGTATTGGATAATAAAAGTATTTTTGGCATATCAATTCACTGTGGTGATACAAAATTGCTGGATTCAAATTTAACTGCTAAAGTAGATTATAACAAAGCGTCTGCGCAAATTGTCCCCAAACCATGTATCTGAAATGTCTATGGATAATAAAAGGTATTATTTGGATATCAATTCCTCCATAATTTATATATTATTATATCCCCCCCCCCCCAATATAATTATAATAATTTTGTTGACCTACAAAATTGCTGTATTCAAACTTAAACGGATAGTAGATATATCAACAAAGTGGCGTGCGCCAAAGTGAAAAAACAGTATCTGAAATGTATTGCGGATAATAAAATGAAAAAATATTCACAAAATCACACAAAAAAATACCCAATTACATAAAATATATAAACCACAATTAACTATATATTATATATATTATATTTAAACCATTATATCCCCCCCCCCCCCCCCCCCCCCCCCCACCCCCATCACACACACACATATTTTTCAACCCCCCATTATTCTTTTTTTTTCCTTGGTGATCCAAAATTGGCTGGATTTCAATTTAACTGCAAAGTAGATCATATCAAAGTGGGCTGCGCCAAAGTGAAAAAACACGTTTCTGTTATCCCCCCCCCCCCCTCCCTAAAATGTATTCGGATAATACAAGGTATTTTTTGGACCTTCAATTCACCCGTGGTGACTAAAAATTGCGGATTCAATTTAAGGCAAGTGTCATAACAAAGCTGTATCGCCAAAGTAAAAAACAGTAACTGAAAAGTTTCGTATATCAAAATATTTTTGGCACCTTTTAAAATTTACCCGTGGTGACTAAAAAATTTCTGGATTTAGATTTAAGGAAAACTGCCTCAATGAACAAAGCTGTAGTGCGCCAAAATCAAAAAACAGTATCTGTTTGTAATTTTTTTAATACAAATATTTTTGGGACCTTTCAATTTTACCCTGTGGTGACATTAAATTTCGGATTCAAATTTTAAATGCAAAATGCCTCAGAACAAAAACTGTAGTGGCCAAAGTAAAAAAAAACTATCTGTTATGTATTCTCTTAATACAAAAATATTTTTGGCACCTTTTAATTCACCCGTGGTATATAAAATTGCTGGATTCAATTTAAGTGCAAGCTGCCTCAATGAACAAAACTTGTGCGCCCCCAAAATCAAAAAAACACGTTTTGTTTTGATTCGTATAATAAATAATTTTTTGGAAACCTTTTAATTCACCCGTGGTGACTATAAAATTGTGGATTCAAATTTAAGTGCAAGTGCCCCAATGAACAAGCTGTAGTGCGCCAAAATCGTCCTGAAATTTGCATCCCGGAGTGCGGGCTACAAGCAAGAGGGGGCTGCAAGGCGTTGCTGACCCCCCTGGGGTTTTTGCGATTTCGGCTTCCTTTTTCTCCTTGTTTTCATCAGAACTGGCCCTCAGGCAGGAAAATCATCCTCTTTGGCCCCTTTATTTTTTAAAATGCTTTGACCCCCAAACCCATTTTGTATCAAAGGGGTTTAGAAAATGGATTATCCCCAGTGGTGGGTAACGGTTGACTTTGGGGTGCTTCATGTTGGACGGATGCTGGTGATGCTGATGAGACATTTGTGGCCCGGGTGGGGACGAGGAGGTAGACTGCTGGATGCGATTGCTTAAACCTTGAAGGACAGATTTGGGGACGCTGTTCGTTATGAGATTACGGGGTTTACCCAGCGAGCGGCTGGGCCGAACTGACGATCCGCCGGCATGCGTGTTGTCCCAGCCTGGAAAGGGGCACCTTCTCTCGTACCTTCTCCCTGGTCCTACCCCCTCTTTGCTCGCTTAACCCGGGAATTCGCCTGTTCAGAAAATAAAAATTTGAGAAGGGGATCGAAGAGTTTTGGAAATCTTTATTAAAAAACGGGGAAATCAAGCTTTTCAAATCCCTCAAATCAAAACAAAATTGCTGGATTCAAATATAACTGCAAAGTAGATCTATCAACAAAGCTGGCATGCGCCAAAGTGAAAAAACACGTATCTGAAATGTATTCGGATAATACAAGTTATTTTTGGCCACCTATCAATTCACCTGTGGTGACTATAAAATTGATGTATTCAAATTTAACTGCAAGTAGATCATCAACAAAGTGGCCTGCGCCAAAGTGAAAAAACACGTATCTGAAATGTATTCGGATAATACAAGGTATTTTTGGCACCTATCAATTCACCTGTGGTGACTACAAAATTGCTGTATTCAAATTTAACTGCAAAGTAGATCTATCAAAAAAAGCTGGCCTGCGCCAAAGTGAAAAACACGTATCTGAATGTTTCGGAAAATAAAAGATATTTTTGGACCTATCAATTCACTGGGGGTGACTATAAATTGCTGGATTAAAATTTTAACTGCAAAGTAGTTTCTATCAAAAAAGCTGGCCTGCGCAAAGTAAAAAAAAAAACGTATCTGAAATGTATTTGATAATACAAGGTATTTTTGGCACCTATCAATTCACCTGTGATGACTACAAAATTGCTGTATTCAAATTTAACTGCAAAGTAGATCTTCAACAAAGGGGCCTGCGCCAAAGTGAAAAAACACGTATCTGAAATGTTTCAGATAATAAAGGTACTTTTGGCCCCTATCAATACCCCTGTGGTGACTACAAAATTGCTGGATTCAAATTTAACTGCAAAGTAGTTTATCAACAAAGTGGCCTGCGCCAAGTGAAAAAACACGTATCTAAAAATGTATTCGGATAATAAAGGTATTTTTGGCACCTATCAATTCACTGTGGTGACTACAAAATTGCTGGATTCAAATTTAACTGCAAAGTAGATCTATCAAAGCTGTACTAAAGCCAAAGTGAAAAACACGTATCTGAATGTATTCGGATAATAAAAAGGTATTTTTGGCACCTATCAATTCCCCTGTGGTGACTATAAAATTGCGGTATTTAAATTTAAGTGAAAGCTGCCTCAATGAAAAAAGAGTTGGTGCGCCAAAGTAAAAAAACAGTATCTCTTATGTATTCGTATAATCAAGATATTTTTGGCACCTTTCAAATTCACCTGTGGGTGACTATAAATTGCTGGATTCAAATTTAAGTGCAAGCTGCCTCAATGAACAAAGCTGTAGTGCGCCAAAGTCAAAAAACACGTATCTGTTATGTATTCTTTTAAATTTCAAGGATATTTTTGGCACCTTTCAATTCACCTGTGGTGACTTTTAAATTTCTGGATTCAAATTTAAGTGCAAGGTGGATATATAAAACAAAGGTGGAATGGGCAAATTGAAAATGAACACCTATCTGAAATGTATATTGATAATAAAAGTGGAGTTTTACACCAAACAAAGAGACCTGCAGTTACTAAAAAAGGGATGTGTTTTCCTAAAAGTTAGGTTGCCCCAAAATCCCGGAAATATTTCAATAGAAAACTGTTAATAATAAAGCTATTGCAGTGCAATATCTACACTAAGTCTTGGCAAAGTTTATCCAGTATTCTTTATAGAGCTTGTCTGTGTTCGCCCGCGGGGGGCCGTCCCCCTCTCCCCCTCTGACTTTACAGCGGTAGATGCTCCTTTAAAATTCTCTACCTAACTACATAAAATCTTCCAATCTCTAATCTAACTAAATTGTTAGGATCACAGCTAATAGTAGAGGTTTCTTTGTGAAGAAATAGAATAATTTCGCTGAGCTGTTTGGACACAAGCAGAGCGCACGTCCTTCTGCTCTGAGACGCTGAGAGACACTGAGGCTGAACAGGAAACGCGGGTTCTATGTAAAACGAGGTCATGTGATTTTTCCAGCCGATCGAAACCCATACACATCCCAGTCATGACGTCGCACACACATCTCACCCTGCTCTATTCTGTAATCTGATTTGCTGGCCGCCAAAATGACAGGAAGCGCCGAAAATGACGCGTTCTTAATAGATGATGCACAGATTTTAACCTAAATTATCGCATGATCTAAAAATTTCGATAAACATACAAACTGTGCCGAAATCAACTTTGTAGAAAATAATCGCTAAACACTATACACAACGCCATATTTTCGATGTGAATGAACTGTAATATACCAAAACTAGGCGCATTATATCCAAGGCACGACACATTGTAATGCACCTAAAAAGGCGCATTACATATAGTAGAAATTATATGCTGTGCGCCTCCATAACGCAATGCGCCTATGGAATAAAAGTGGTTTTATTGTGTAAAATCAGTAAAACATACATATATAAATTGGGTATCGCTGTAATCATATCCGCCTGCTGAGTAAAGATAGCTTGTCATTTATACTGCACGATGACCGCTGTATTTTGTTAATCTCTCCTTCCAAAATCACTGATAAAAAGCGATCAAGGTGCCTTATCAACCTCAAAATAGTACCAACAGAAATAACAATTCATCTCGCAAAAATTAGCCCTTAATCAGCTCCATATTCAGAAACTTAAAAAAGTTATAGCTGTCAGACTAAAAACAATTTTTCTTTACGGATACATTTCTGTTGTGTAAAAGTAATAAAACATAAAAAACTGATACTGTTTTAATTGTACCGCCTGCACAGTAAAATTATCACGTTATTTATACCACATGGTGAATGCTGTAAATATGAAATGCATAATACACCCCTCAATGAGTTCCTTGGAGGGTGTTTTAATTCAAAATGTGTAACCTAGTAAAGGTTTAATCTGATCTGGTACTTTGGAGGCTTTGCAAATGCGACAGGCACACACCAAAATCTGCATTTCTAAAGCCAAATGCCTAAAAAATATCCAAATGAAAATGATACCCCAAATTCGAGTAGGTGCTCCTCCTATTCTAAAGCTTGTGGTTAAGTCAAATAATGCACTAGGATTACATAAGGGATAACTCTAAAAATGTCAGAGTTGGGGGAATCAAACTTCATATTTGTTTCTCTGGCAATATCTATTGTGTTTCAATAAAAAATGGATACAAATTGAAAATCTGCAAAAAAAAAAAGTTAAATTTTTAAATTTTATCTCCATTTTGCTTTAATTCATGTGAAACATCTAGAGGGTTAATAATCTTTCTATATGTTGTTTTGAAACCTTTAAGGTGTAATTTTTAGATGGAGTCATTTATAGGGGTATCTAACATTTAGGCCCCTCAAAGCCACAACTGGACTGATCCCTAAAAAAATCTGTATTGCAAATTGTCTTGAAAATGTGAAAAATTGCTACAAAATTTTTAAGCCCCTAAAGCCCTCCTAGCAATTTAAAAGTGATGCAAATGTACAGAAGACATATAGTAGATGCTAGTTATAATCTATTTTGTGTGGTATAACTATCTGTCTTAAATTTTTAAACTTTGAAAATTGGCAAATTTTTATATTTTTCATGAATATGGACCAAAATGTATTACTAACTTAAAAAACAATGTGTCACAATGTATCCGAGAGGAAGCATTTGTTCTAGAACAGGGCGCCGGATCCATCTTCTATACCTCGGTTTTTTCTACATCGTTTGTACCCGTTGCCATGTGATCGGTCTCGGAGTGAAGGATCAGCGGCTGCCGTTCGGAGGCCCGGAGAGAGCCAACCATGCTCTTGAGCGTTGTCTCTATATTATATGCACAACGGCTCCAGGTGAGCATCACCATTTTATTCTTACTTTTACAATTTGGACATACTTCACCATAAAGGGCCCCCCCCCCTCTTTTTCTCTTTTATTTCTCATAGCTTCATAGAAACATGTTTAGGTTCAAGCTTTCATTCAATCCTTTAGGTGCCAAAGTTCCTGACTTAAAAATCCTCCCTTCCACTTTTCTCAATTGATTTTTTCTAACGCTACCCCTTATTTATAGTCCACCTGTTCTAACATGCACCTGAATCTCCATGGTGCGCTTCAAAGAAGTGCCTAGCTAGGGTGAGATCATCAGCTTGTCCGTCTGCTAGTCTCCATGAACCTGTAGGTCTGGACTGAATACTTTCTTGCACTAGGCTGTTTGCCATACAGTTATAAAGTCACGGATTTTCTATTATATGTTATGCTTCAAATCGCAAGTATACTTTTAGGCCCCGTTCACACGGCGGGTTTCGACGCGGCCAAAGTCTCGTCAAACCTCGCCGCAAACTCGCGTCTCCCGACGCGGGTTTGCCGCGAGAGCGCTGGGCGTGGTTTCGGCGCGGGCGCTGGGCGTGGTCTCGGCGCGGGCGCTGGGCGTGGTTGGGGTGCGGCTTGCGCCGAGGGTTTTCCCCCATGCAAATTAATAGCAGGGGGCAAACCGCGGCCAAATCTGTCGTGTGAACATGCCCTTACATTTTGTACTATTTATAAATAAATGTTCACCAACTAAATATACGTGAGTGCTTGTATGCTAACCCAGCATTTCCTAGGCCAGAAGCCTAGGGCCTAAGTCCTAGGCTTTTGGCCTAGGAGACATGGTGGTGCAGAAAGTGTCAAAACATAGCTGTATTATGCCTCCTGCACCACTTACTGAAGCTGTATTGAACAAAATAGTGTGGTATGGCGCTAAAAACTTGAAATATAGTTCTTGAGGATAGTCAATAACGATATCTTATGCTTCTGTCTTTTGGACACAAAGGTTTTTAACTTCATACTTACTGACCTACATGCCGATAAATAAGATTTTGTTTTCATTTTTTATACAAATTTGATGAGCTGAAATTGTCTTGAAACCCTCTAGAATTTAATCATTTGTGCTTCTTGATAAGAATAAAGATAGGTGTTTAGTCAGAAATACAACCACAGACAACATTATATCATATGGAATATCAACTACTTTCTGTTGCAGCTCTCATTTGTTTATGACGAATGAAGAGAGTCACAAAATTAAGAAAAGGACCAGAAAATTTAGCAGAAACCTTTGAATAAAAACATACACTAATAATTATATGGATACCATTAGAGATGGGCGAATTTCTCCAAAATTTGATTCGGTCACTTCGCCGAATTTTCCATCAAAATTCGTTTCGTTTCGAATTACTTCGGCACGAATCGCATTAAAAAGCAGCTATTTCCAGGCTGCACAAAGCCTGCAGGGTGCTGTAGAATGTTGTGCCTTGCTTAAATATGCAGAGGGATCTTTGTTTGGTCTTCATACAATGTTGTGTTTTAGTATGACACGCAGATGACTGCCGCCGCTTTTAGAATCGCTTCACTATAAAATTCCCTGGGCACTTAAGAGGGCAAAACTGACCAAAAAACTGAAGCGGGAATGTAGCCTGATAAAGTCATGCCAGCAAAAGCTGGAAAAAAACAAGCTGAGAGCTCAGGTGGCAACATTAGTGACAGAGTGTGGAGGTGACGGCGGAAGCCACAGCAGCATGAGGTCAGGCAGTGGCACAATGACATTCTGTAGGTGGCAAAACAGGAGGAAGCCACAGAATGGCACAATGACTGAGAGCGGAGGTCACGGCGGCAGCAGCATGAGGTCAGGCAGTGGCACAATGACATTCTGTAGGTGGCAAAACAGGAGGAAGCCACAGAGTGGCACAATGACTGAGAGCGGAGGTCACGGCGGCAGCAGCATGAGGTCAGGCAGTGGCACAATGACAGTCTGTAGGTGGCAAAACAGGAGGAAGCCACAGAGTGGCACAATGACTGAGAGCGGAGGTCACGGCGGCAGCAGCATGAGGTCAGGCAGTGGCACAATGACATTCTGGAGGTGGCAAAACAGTATTAGGCCACAGAGTGGCACAATCACACAGTGTGGGAGGTCAACACGCAGCCAGTATGAGGTCAGGCAGTGGCACAATGACATTCTGGAGGTGGCAAAACAGGAGGAAGCCACAGAGTGGCACAATGACTGAGAGCGGAGGTCACGGCGGCAGCAGCATGAGGTCAGGCAGTGGCACAATGACATTCTGGAGGTGGCAAAACAGGAGGAAGCCACAGAGTGGCACAATGACTGAGAGCAGAGGTCACGGCGGCAGCAGCATGAGGTCAGGCAGTGGCACAATGACATTCTGGAGGTGGCAAAACAGGAGGAAGCCACAGAGTTGCACAATGACTGAGAGCGGAGGTCACGGCGGCAGCAGCATGAGGTCAGGCAGTGGCACAATGACATTCTGGAGGTGGCAAAACAGGAGGAAGCCACAGAGTGGCACAATGACTGAGAGCGGAGGTCACGGCGGCAGCAGCATGAGGTCAGGCAGTGGCACAATGACATTCTGGAGGTGGCAAAACAGGAGGAAGCCACAGAGTGGCACAATCACACAGTGTGGAGGTCACGGCGGCAGCAGTATGAGGTCAGGCAGTGGCACAATGACATTCTGGAGGCGGCAAAACAGTATTAGGCCACAGAGTGGCACAATGATACAGTGTGGAGGTCACGACAGCAGCAGCATGAGATCAGGCAGTGGCACAATGACATTCTGGAGGCGGCTAAACAGTATTAGGCCACAGAGTGGCACAATGACACAGTGTGGAGGTCACGGTGGCAGCAGTATGAGATCAGGCAGTGGCACAATGACATTATGGAGGCGGCAAAACAGTATTAGGCCACAGAGTGGCACAATCATACAGTGTGGAGGTCACGACAGCAGCAGCATGAGATCAGGCAGTGGCACAATGACATTCTGGAGGTGGCAAAACAGGAGGAAGCCACAGAGTGGCACAATGACTGAGAGCGGAGGTCACAGCGGCAGCAGCATGAGGTCAGGCAGTGGCACAATGACACAGTGTGGAGGACATGGCAGCAGCCACAGCAGCAGCATGAGGTCAGACAGTGGCACAATGACACAGTGTGGATGTCACGGCAACAGCAACAGCAGCAGCAGCATGAGGTCATAGAGTGGCACAATGACAGAGTGTTGAGGTGGGTGGCAATACCAGTCCCTGGTAAAGATGGTGGTAGGCAGATGGAGAAACTGTCAGCAGATGTGTGGCATCAGGTGGGTGGCGGCATCAGAATAGTGGCTGAGGCAGGTAGTTTGAACCCAGACTGACGCCTAAGGCATTGGTGTGTGGAAATCCTGGCCGATCAATGCCTGATTCATCTTGACAAAGGTCAGTCGTTCCACATTTCCCGTGGACAAGCGGGTTCTCCTTGGGGTAACGATGGCCCCCGCCGCACTGAACACCCGCTCTGATGCCACACTACTGGCCGGGCAGGACAGCTTCTCCACTGCAAACTCGGCAAGTTGCAGCCACACATCCAGTTTGGCTGCCCAGTAGTCCAGCGGATCTTCTAACTGAGGTGGCAGAGTGCTGTCCAAGTAGGCCACAACCTGTTGGTTCAGGGACTGCTCCAGGTCCTGCTGCTGCTGCTGCTGGCGACTGCCCTCCTGAAGGAAGCTGCTCATCAGTGACTCCAGACTTAGGTTACTACTGATGGAGCTGGTACTGCTCCTACCCCCCCACCTTCCCCCAGCAGCCGCAGCAGTAGTACGTGAGCGCTGAGGAACCCCCGGTCAGACCTGTCAGAGGAGGGACGAGGATCTCCCCATCGTATTTGCGTGTGTCTTCCCTCTCAATAGCTGGGAAACAGGCTCCCAGTTTGGACCGGTAGCGAGGGTCCAATAGGGTGGAGAGCCAGAAGTCATCCCTCTGCCGGATGCTGACTATTCGGCTGTCACTAGCCAGGCACATCCGCATGCTGCGGGCCATCTGCACAAGTGACTCCGCGGGGCTCCCTGCCTCCATTTCCACTGTATACTGCCACGGTGCTTGGGGGTCATCTGCCTCGTCTTCCTCATCTCCATCCACCTCCTCCAGTTGCTCCTGCTCCTCCTCTCTTGTCACCTGGGTAGAAAATCCACTCATTTCACCAGACAATGCTTCTGCTCCAATGTCCTCCTCCTCCTCCTCCATTTCAGTCCCCACCGGACTCATGTGGCCACGAGATGTAGTCGCCACTTCTCCAGTCCCCTGCCCAGACAGATTTTTCAGCATCTGTTCCAGGACATGAAGCAGTGGAATGATGTTATTCATCCGTGGCGACTGACAAATAACGTCGCCACCTCGAATGGCCTCAACAAACGGCAGGTGTCACGCATCAGCTGCCACTGGCTGACATCAAAGTTACACAGGGGAGTACTTCTGTCTGCCTGGATCATCAAAATTCGTTAATGGCCTTTCTCTGTTCATACAGTCGGTCCAACATGTGCAGGCTGGAATTCCAGCGGGTGGAAACATCGCATATCAGAGTGTGTTGGGGGAGGCCGTTCTGCCGCTGCAACTCGAGGAGGGTGTTCCTGGCTTTGTACGAATGGATAAAGTGCATGCACAGTTTCCTGGCCATTTTCAGAATGTTCTGAAGATCGGTGGAAGACTTCAGGACCCTTTTCACAACCAGATTGAACACGTGCGCCATGCAGGGCGCATGGACCATCCCTCCTCGGTGCAGCGCAGACAGCATGGTCCTCCCATTGTCGTACCATGGTTCCGATGTGCAGTTGGCACAGAGAAAGCCACACCTCGATTTCTTGCTGCATGACGTGGAGCAGTTCCTCCCCTGTGTGACTTCGTTCGCCGAGGCAAGCCAGGTGTAGAACTGCGTGACACCGCTGTGCCCTACACATGTGGTATGATGGAGCAGTACTTGTGGAGGCTGAGATGGTGGTGGTGGTGGAGGAGGAAGAGGCGGACATTGGCGCAGGTGCAGCAGTTTGACAACGTGGAGGAGAAAGCGGTGTCTCCTGTCCAAGTTGTTGGTGTGCCTGGGCTGGAAGCACATTCACTCAGTGGGCCGTAAAGGACATGTACTGGCCCTGACCGTAGTTACAGCTCCAGACGTCCGCGCTGCCGTGCACCTTGGAACAAACCGATAAGCTCAAGGACTGACCCACCTTCTGTTCTACATATTTATGATTTGCTTGTACTGCCTTTTGGAAAAGAAATTACGGCTTGGAACTCTCCATCTCGGCTCGGCACAATCCATTAGTTCTCTGAACGGTGCAGAGTCCACCATTTGGAAAGGGAGGGACTGCAGTACCAACAACTTGGACAGGAGCACGGTCAGCTGCTGCACCTTAGGATGGTTGGACGCATACTGTTGTCTCTTTGCAATCGCCTCGCTGAACGACTGCTGGCGCCATGAGTAGCGAGGAGCAGGAGCATCTGGACCGGGAGATGATGTCAAAGAGAAACAGCTCCCTTCTGCAGAGGTGGTGGAGCCCTTGACTGGCTGCAATGGCATGCGTGCCACTGGGCGCTGCTGCTGCTGCTGTTGCTGCGGCGGCAGGATGGACCACCACATCTGAGCCATGTTTCTCCCAGGCCACCGGATGGTGACGCTGCATGTGTTGACGCAGGGCCGTGGTGCCAACGTTAGCTCCCTGGCCACGCTTCACTTTCTGCCCACAGATTCTACATACACCCATATTCGGCTCCTCCGGTGTCTTAGCAAAGAACTGCCACACCGCCGGGTATCGGATTTTACCGCCAACGCTCCGCACTGAGTGACTACTGCCGCGCGCTGTCTCGCTGAGCCCCTGTGCCGCTACTTTCTTGGACCTGCGAAGTGGGTTTTTTACCTCGTGGCCGCTTGGCTCCCGACCTCACACTGCGGCTATGGTGCGGTCTCACGGCCAGATGCCCCTCTTGCGGGCTGAGCTGCTGCCTGACGCGCAAGGTGTCGCCCTCTTCTCCTGACGATGATGAAGCCCTTGCCTCACCCGACTCCCAAGTGCGGTCGGCTACATCATCATACTATTTGTGTTTTCATCGTCACTGCTGTCCTCATCACCGGTCTTGGTATGCCGAGGCTGACCTCTCACAACATGACCTCCATGCCACTCTCCACATCTATACTTTGCCGCCTACTGCAAGAAGCAGGTGATATTGGCCCCATTTTCTTTGCTGCCAAGTAGCTGCTGACTGCCCTCCTCAAATTGTTCATCCTCGCTATATACTGGCGCTGAGCCCAGACCACATAGTAGATTTCTGGCTGAGGGAATCGGATGGGACAGAGGGGGCTGAGGACAGGTGAGGGCCGCTGACCCGCTCCCGGGCCATGCCAACTAATGGTTGTGTTGAGGTTCCCACCGACTCTTGGCTGGGGTTGTTAGATGTCATCTGAGAGGAAGAGGATGACCTAGTCAACCAATCAAGAACCTTGGGTTGCTGAACAACACACGCCGCTAGATGACAGCGGCAGTTGTGGCCTCACCGAGTGACCCTGCTGCGACGTCCCCTTGCTGTGCTGCGACCTGGGCCTGTTCCAGGAATGTTTGTGCCACTGCCACTCGCAGGTGCAGAGCCTGCCACCTCTCTGTCTGACATACTGTTTGTTCTAAAATGTACAGACACTGTTTGATGATGATATCTGTATATGATAAATATACACCCTGTTTTTGACTCCAAATGAACCCAGTAACAAGCTTGGGTAACCCTTGGATATAAATTGCGCTCCACAAATGGCCAGGAAAAATTTACTTGTATGTGTCGTTTAAAAAACACTGTGTGTTTACTAAATGTAAAAGCACAAACAGGCTTAATTAACCTTCGGACATGAATTAGGCTACAGGAAAAATTTATATATTTTGGCGTTGAAAAAGACGGTTTATTTTTGTCAGCACACCAGCAAAACAACGCTTAATTAACCCCTGAATGTAAATTGCGCCAAAGAATTGAGCCGCACAAAATAGTAGCTTTGTAGCGTGTTACAATTGCGTGTTTTCTACGCCACACAACAAGAGATACAGTTGTAATTAACCTTTGCTTGTGAATTAGGCTACAGGAAAAATTTATATATTTTGGCGTTGAAAAAGACGGTTTCTTGGGGTCAGCACACCAGCAAAACAACGCTTAATTACCCCTGGATGTAATTGCGCCAAGAATTGAGAGCCGCACAAACTAGTAGCTTTGTAGCGTGTTACAATTGCGTGTTTTCTACGCCACACAACAAGAGATACAGTTGTAATTAACCTTTGCTTGTGGATTAGGCTACAGGAAAAATTTATATATTTTGGCATTGAAAAAGTACGGTTTCTTGGGGTCAGCACACCAGCAAAACAACGCTTAATTAACCCCTGGATGTAAATTGCGCAATAGAAATTGAGCAGCCAAAAATGAATTGGTATTTGTATTGTAAAAAACGCTGTTTCTTTAAATGAATACAACAGGAACTGGCTTAGATCCCACTTGGATATTGAATGTATTTGCAGCTGCAGTGGACGCACACTGGATTTCAGATCCAATACCCCAAAAAATTAGAAATAGAACATTAAGAGAACAGTCTCTGAGACAAGCTGAGAAACCCCACAGAAATCGCTATATAAAAATCAATTCTTCAGTAAGAGCTATCAGCCGCGACAGCACCTTCCCTGATGAGCACAGTGAGAGGGGTGTGAGCTCCCGACGTCGCGCCCGGACTTCTATAGTGCGGTGACGTCACAGAATCCCGACGGTCTCTGATTGGCTTCATCTCTGCACATGTCATGCAGGCTATGCCCTTCTTCCTACCAGAGTGCTTTGCCCCATGTAGCGCCATGTGCTCGCAGCCATTTTATCAATCAAAAGCACACTTGGTTCACCACGAAGTACCCCAAAGTTCGACTTCGTTCCGAACCGAAGTATTCCTGAAATTCTAAACAAATTCCACTTCGTTAGAATCGATTCGCCCATCTCTAGATACCATTAAAAAGTTTTTTTGTTTTTTTTTGCTTCTGCACTATACTATTGATTGCTTAAAAATATATTTACTTAACAACCAACCACATTACTTGCTGTGCAATTAGCTTAGGCTTTGGTTTGAAAGGAATTAAATGAGATAAGAAAAGATAAAACATACAAAAAGACATATTATCACTCAGTTCAAGCTACAAGTGTATATAGTTGTTATATAAACCCCACAGACTTCTATGAGACTCTATTGTGCCTCTGTATACTTTTAATTGTATATCATAGTCTTATGGTAATGTCTTGAGTACTAGTCTGTCTAATATTACGTAGTATGATTTGAAAGCATTATGTACTTGATTTGAAAATGCATGCTTAAGTTCTAGCAGTGGTAAAAGTTATTTATTCCATTTTATACATTTAAACCAGGTAAAAGTAGTAGTTGTTTGATGCTAAGTTTCAGCAGATGTGGTTGAATCAACAGTGAGAATGTAAACCTGCCAAGAATAAACATGTATCTATCCTAAGATAAAAATGCAAAGAAATAATGTAACAGAGAATTAGATAGACTATGTGAATTTGTTTCTCTTCTATGTTGCTAGGTTTCTATTTATTTAGTAATATTTTTAGATATGTTCCAGTTTTCACATTGCCTACTAGAACATATACAAAAAAAAATTATATTTCTAGTTTTCCATGGCTAAATTGTCAGCTGTGCAAAGTAGACTGGGACAAAGTCAGCAGAGGTAGAAAGATTTAATGACACTTTCATTAAACGCCTAGATGCTTGTATTAGGCAAGATAATAATATGATGCACAAAGATATGACTTTATTTCCTGTTCAGTCTGTGGGTGGTTCTACACCAGTTTAAGCCCAAGGGCCTTGAGTTTCACACATGCTGTCTATAACATCTGTTGGTTAATTCTCATTCATTTTAGTTGCCCAGCCTTTATGCAGAGATTACAGAAAGGAAGTGTCCATCTGTAGTGAAATGTTTAAAATTAAAAAGGAATAGCAGTAACGTTTGAAAAAAAACCAAAAACATATTATTTCTCTACTACACACACAGACACACACACACACACACACACACACACACACACACAAAACACACACATAATACGTACATTCATATATACATACATACATCTGATGAATGTAACTAAAATTTAATACAAAAAACATTCGAGTTAAAGAGGTTCCATACAGAGGTGTCACCTTCCTCTCTCTTTTGTGTCACCAGTATGGAGCAAGAATGTAATGCTGTTAAAAACAACCATGATTATCCATATCTTAATGGAGACTGTAAGTTAGCCACGTTTGTTATTGACTAAGTGCAGTAATAATTGGGGATCTATCTACCAGAGTTTAAACTTGAGGCAGACTCTAGCCATTTTGTATTATATGGGTGGCCATTTATGAGGAAATGTCTTGCTAAATCAGTTGTTTGTTGGTGTTGCTTGGGACCAGATCTAATATATTTGGCTCTAATCTGAAAAAAATTGTTTTATGTCACAACAATTTTTAAAGGGTTGACCATGAATCTGTGCTTTAGCTGTGCTGTTTGTAGCCTTCTGTGGAAAGCTACATGGGGAAGAGCATCACGGTGAAATCCGTAAGTAGGTTAGCGTCTGCTGACCATGTGAGTCACTGGCATGACAAACTACAAGTCAGAATCTCAGTGCATGCCCCCTGTTTCCTCCTTCATACTAAAATCCTTGGGAGGCAGAACCAAAGACTGTCCTGAAAAAAGCTAAGCCTGTTTGATCAACTGGTCTCCTGAGGTTGAAACAGAGCTATTTCCTGTGTGTCCAGACACAAAGAACTACTGAGCTTCCTTTCATCAGACAGATGATGTGAAACTGCAGGAAGCCCACAGACAATTAAATGAAAGTAAATTCCAAACGTAACTTTAGGAGATGTTATTTAGGAAATATTTTTTTCTTCCACTGGGGAACTTCTTTAACTAACCATCTTTTGTAATACGGTTAACTGTATCTCAATGATGCTAACTAGGATAGTTATGATTTGGTGGATAGCTTATCCAAGAATATACTTCACAGGTTTCTGTATTTAAAAATAGTTACTAAATACTGTATAGGCTTTGTTCTTTTTTCTGACTTATACACAAGAGATTAAAGGGGTTATCTGAGAGTTTAAAGAGTTCATAGAAGTTATTACACTAACTATTACACTACCTATTACACTATTATACTACCTTCATGTGTTTCTTTTCTTTTGCCTTCTTTTTCATCATCATAAGATCCACTTTTTGCAGTGAGATTTCCTGCTTGTGGGAGTGGCAGTATTTCTCCAACATTGCTTTCCTTCAAGTGCCAGACTGCATTGCAATCTAGGACTTCCCTCCACAATTATCACTGTTAGGCCTCGTTCATACGGCTTATTTTGCCGCGGATTGGCGCCGTACTGCGCGCCGGATTTGCGCTGCAGTACGGCGCCAATCCATCGGAGTCATTACGGTAATCCACTGTTCTCATAGAGAACAGTGGATTCCGTTGCTCCTACCCACTCGGCGAATCCGCCGGGCGGGGAGAAAGTGACATGCACATTATCCAGGCGCAATACGGGCCGTGGATAATGCAAGTCTATGGGGCCGGGGAGCGGCGGCCCTGCCGCGCTCCGGCCCCGCCCCTTATTCACGGTGGATTTGTGAGCCGGATTGCGCTCACAAATCCGTCGGGAATAAGCCGTGTGGACACGGCCTTAGACTTTGTGCTGACATTAGTGTTTAATCCCCCCACCAGTTCTGTATCTGCTATCATGATAATGATGATAGCTAGGACTCATGCGTCACTGTGTAAACTTTACAGAACTGCAGTCATTATTTTCATGATAGCAGTACACAACTCCCCAGCACTGAATTGCTGTCCTCTGCTTCCATTATTAAGTTCTGCCAGCAGGACTCAGTGATAAACAAACAGTCCACCGTCCCTTGTAATTACTCTAATGTAATTACTTCTATTCAATTACAAACTGCAAGCTGGAAAGAGTGAATGCAGCCAGATTGTTCTCTGCTCAGGTCACTACTACAGGGAAGTGTTCTGAGCTGAGCCTAGCTTCAAAGCACACCGACTGAGTTATGACAAAAAATTCACTTAGGCCATGTGATCAATGAACATCAGGTGGTTTGAAGGAGGTAGGGAGGGAAGGGAGTACCAGCCTGTTTGCCTGATTCTGCACTGGACAGGTACACAATTTTTAACCTGTTAAGGAACAAGCCAGTTTTGGCCTTCCTGACACAGCCCTATTTTTGAAATCTGGCATGTGTGAGAATAAATTTTTGACACTTTTGCCTATCCATGTGATTCAGAGAATGTTTTTTCATGACACATTGTGATTTAAGTTAGTAAGAAATTTTAGTCCATACAAACCTTGTTTGTGTGTGAAAAATATAAAAATTTCGTGAATATTTGGAAAAATTTGTCATTTTGAAAGTTCCAAAATCTCTGCGTGCAAGACAGATAATTATTCACCACAAAATAGTTTACAACTAACATCTACCATATGTCTACTATAGGTTGGCATCATTTTTTAAATGTCTTTTTTTTACGACATTAGAAGGCTTAGAAACTAAAGGCCACATGTATGAACCTGCTTAAGTCTAAAACCCACTCTTTTTCCCATGGGTTACCATGGGCAAAAAAGTGAGTTTTTGACCTAAACAGGTTCATACATGTAGCCCTTAGTAGTAATTTCTCACATTTTCAAGAAAATTTGCAATATACATTTTTTTTTGGACCACTCCAGTTCTGACATGGCTTTGAGGGCCTGCATGTTAGATACCCCAATAAATTACTCCACCTAAGAAACTAGACCCCTTAAAGTATTTACAACAGTATTTAGAAAGTTTGTTTATACTCTAGCTATTTCACAGAAATTAAAGCAAAGTGGAGGTGAAATTTCAAAATGTTGCAGATTTTCAATATTTATCTATTATTCACTGCAATACGGTAAATGTGACCAGGTAAATGCAACTTAATATCAATTCCTCCAGGTCTGCTGTTTTTAGAGATATCCCATATGTGGCCCTAGTGCGCTATTTGGCTCAACCACAAACCTCAGAATAGGAGGAGCACCTACTGGACTCTGGGGTCTCATTTTCAATACGATTTTATTTAGGCACCATTTCAGGTTTGAGGACACCCTAAGGTGCTAAAATTTAATAAACACCCCTAAAAAGACCCCATATTGGAAACGAAACCCCCTAAGGAATATATCCAGGGGTGCAGTGAGTATATCGAACCCACAGGTGATTCACACATTTTTTTTAGCATTAGGTTATGAAAATTAAAAATTAATTTTTTTCCAGCAATCTGCGAATCCTGGCGAAAAAGCACCACAAATTTTGTTACACAATTTCTTCCAAGTTCGGCAATGCCCTACATGTGGGTGTAAACTGCTGTTTGGGCACATGGCAGGGCATGTAAGGGAGGGAGTGCTATTTGGCTTTCGGAACGCAGATTTTGGTGGGGCCATGTCGCATTTGCAAAGCCCCGAAAGTACCAGAACAGGTGAAACCTTCCAGAAGTCGTACCATTTTGGATTCAACACCCCTAAGGGATCTCATCTAGAGGTGTATTGTACATTTTGGGCGCACAGGTGTTTCATAGTCTTATTAGCATTGGGCCATGAAAATGGGAGAAAAAAACGCAGTTCTATTTGTTTTTTGGGTATCAATTTTACATTGTTCGCCGTAAAGTGATATAAATTTTATATAGTTTTTTTTATGTTTTATTACTTATACACAATAGAAAGATGTCTATAAAAAATTGCGTTTTTATGTTGTCCTATAATGACAGCCATAACTTTTTTATTTTACTGTGTGCAAAGCTGTGTAAGGGCTTGTTTTTTGTGGGGTGAATTGATGCTTTTATTGGTACCATTATGGGGGGCATATGACGCTTTGTTCACTTTTTATTAAGGTTTTTGTGAGGCATTTTGAACAAAATACAGCAATCCTGGTAGTGTTTTTTATTTTTATTTTTTACAGTGGTCACTGTGCAGTATAAATGACAGGCTAGCTTTACTCAGAAGGTCGATACGATTAAAGCGATACCAAATTTGTATTTTTTTAATGTTTTAATGCTTTTACACAATAAAAACACTTTTACTCAAAAAGGAAAACACGTTTTTGCTTCGCCATAGTCAGAGCCATAACTTTTTTATTTTTCTGTGTACGGAGCTGTGTACAGGCTTGTTCTTTGCGGGATGAGTTGACATTTTTATTGGTATAATTTTTTGGGGGACAAGAGACTTTTTGATCAGTTTTAAATCTGTTTTTTGGAAGGTAGGGTGAAGAAAATACTGCAATCCTATTAGCGTTTTTTATTTTTATTTTTAACAGCGCTCACCATGCAGCATCCATGATAAGTTAGCTTTACTCTGTGGGTCAATATGATTACGGCAATACCCAAATAATATACTTTTTTTATGTTGAAGCACTTGAAAAAAAAAAGAGTTTTTAGTGTGTAAAAGAATATTTACGCGATCTTCTGAGAGCTATAACTTTTTTATTTTTCCGTATACAGAGACGTGTAAGGACTTTTTCTTTAATTGGTACAACTTTGGCATTTATAAGAGTTTTTGATCGCTTTTTATTCCATTTTATGTGCTGCGGGATGAACCAAAATCTTAATTCTGTGAGTTTTTTTTTTTTTTTTTACGGCGTTCACCCTACGGGTTAATTAACATGACAGATTTATAGAGCAGGTCGTTATCCATGCGGCGATATCAAATATGGGTACTTTATTTATTTTTGATATTTTTGGGGGCGATTGGCATTTGTAAAGGGGAAAAGGGTGGTGAAAAATACTTTACTTTTCGTGTTTTTGTTTTACTTGTTTTTCACATTTTTTTTTACTTTTTCACATTTCTTTTTCACTTTTCCCCAGAGGGGATTTGAATGAGTGATCTTCAGATCGTTCATTCATATAGAAATCAACACACAGCTTATTGCTATGTATTGGTCTCTATGGCAACTGTCAGCCAGATGCCCGGCCATGCCCACAGGGAATTCTATACCTTCCAGGCTGTCTGTCAGCACACAGCAGCCACACGATCGTGCATGATCGGGCAGCTGCTGTCGCCGACAGAGACGCAGGAGGAGATTGCTCCTCCCACGTCTCCCATAGTTATTGCGACCTTTCGGTTGTGATAATTAAGGGGTTATTGGGCCCCCTTGTAGTGAAATCTGGTCGTGGCCGATGCTGCGGGATGTAACATACAGCTGACATACCGCGCTGATCGCGCGAACTCTGCTTTAGAGTTCGCGCAATCCTCAGGACGTATGCATATGTTCTAGGTCATTAAGGGGTTAATAAATGTGAAATACAAAGTTTAATATTATATAGTTCTGAGCCCTAGAACACATAAAAGAGGACAATCCCTTTAATAGATTTAATTTTTTGCCATTTTATGTGGATAAATGTAAGGTCATGTACTGGACTGAGGAAACAAAAAGTACAATTATGTAATAAATAATATGATACCAGGTGAAACTACTGGGAAAAAACATGGATACTGTAGTCTTAAATTCAGTGACCAATGCCAGGTAGTTGCTGCAAATAAAATCATGGGTTGCCTTAAAAGAGGCATAAACACTTAAGGCAGGAAAATAATTTTGCCTCTATACAAATCGCTAGTGAGGCCATGTATGAAAAATTGTATGCAGTTTTGGCCACCAGTGTATAAGAAGAACACAGCTGAGTTAGAAGGGGTGCAGAGGTGGGCAACTAAATTGGTTAAAGGAATGGGCGGTTTGCAGTACCATGACAGATTATCAGACTTGTGGTTATTTAGCTTGTAAAAAAGATGGTTTAGGGACAATTCAATTACCATATACAAATATATGAAAGGAAACTACACAGATCTCTTGGATCATCTCTGTACACCTAGGCCTGTAACTACAACAAGAAGAGATCCTCCAGATCTAGAGGAAAGAAGGTTTCATCATCATCACAAATTAGGATTCTTTACTTTAAGAGCAGTGAGACTATGGAATTCACTGCCACAAGAGGTTGTGCTAGTGAAATCATTGACCAATTTCAAGAAGGGTTTCGTTGTCTTTTCTTGAAAAATATAATTTCACAGGTTATGTGGACTAGATTGTGGAGATAGGAGATAGGATGTCTATCTAGGAATTATTCTGTTTCTGTGTAGCTGTGCTGCCTGGATTAACCCTGTGTGTGCCTGCTCCCTCCTGCTCTCTACACAGATTGAGGAGAGCAGAGGTGAAGCTGATCTGTGGTCAGTAGGATGTGACAGCAGTGAAGTGTGTTACTATAATCATGAAGTGTCTGTGGAGCTTTGACTAATAGAACAGATCAGAGGGGGAATGGGAACGGTTCATATCCCTGCCTGCTCTGCTGTATTAGTGACACATCCTGATTATAGTAACACACTTCACAGCTGCCCTGTGTCTGTTCTGATGGGAGGACAGTAGTGTTGAGCGATTGCGTTGGCTATCGAGATCGATCGATAGTCGATAGTCGGCCGCTATCGATAAGGTTTTTCGATAGTGAGCGTCGATTATGCGCGATGACCATTAAAGTCTATGGGAGAGCAACAACACCTTCATTATTACACCCAAACAAGGCTGGAGAAGCTGAAATTAACATCCACAACAGTCAAATGGATACGTGCTACATCTTAGGCAACACACTTAGTTATAAAAGTCACAGAAAAAAAGTCACAGACCATTTACTATCCCTGTCTTGTACCACAGCCTGACCCTTAAAACTGCATCACCCACAAATTAAAAAGTGCCAGAAGGCAGTATGATTTGAACCATCATGTTACTTGAACTGGACATTGAAGATCCCTGTCCTGGAACGCAGTATGAGCCCCAAACCTGCATGACCCCCACATTTAAAAAGTGCCGCAAAAAGGAGTCTTTCAACCACCATTTTAGTTGAACTGGACATTGACTATACCCCTTCCTGGGCCCCAGCAAAAACCCCCAAAACCGCATGACCCCCCCCATTTAAAAATCCGGAAAAAGGA